>OW026524.1:4333834-4524781 GCA_932274085.1 Protocalliphora azurea
ATGTATATGTATATGTATATGTATATGTATATGTATATGTATATGTATATGTATATGTATATGTATATGTATATGTATATGTATATGTATATGTATATGTATATGTATATGTATATGTATATGTATATGTATATGTATATGTATATGTATATGTATATGTATATGTATATGTATATGTATATGTATATGTATATGTATATGTATATGTATATGTATATGTATATGTATATGTATATGTATATGTATATGTATATGTATATGTATATGTATATGTATATGTATATGTATATGTATATGTATATGTATATGTATATGTATATGTATATGTATATGTATATGTATATGTATATGTATATGTATATGTATATGTATATGTATATGTATATGTATATGTATATGTATATGTATATGTATATGTATATGTATATGTATATGTATATGTATATGTATATGTATATGTATATGTATATGTATATGTATATGTATATGTATATGTATATGTATATGTATATGTATATGTATATGTATATGTATATGTATATGTATATGTATATGTATATGTATATGTATATGTATATGTATATGTATATGTATATGTATATGTATATGTATATGTATATGTATATGTATATGTATATGTATATGTATATGTATATGTATATGTATATGTATATGTATATGTATATGTATATGTATATGTATATGTATATGTATATGTATATGTATATGTATATGTATATGTATATGTATATGTATATGTATATGTATATGTATATGTATATGTATATGTATATGTATATGTATATGTATATGTATATGTATATGTATATGTATATGTATATGTATATGTATATGTATATGTATATGTATATGTATATGTATATGTATATGTATATGTATATGTATATGTATATGTATATGTATATGTATATGTATATGTATATGTATATGTATATGTATATGTATATGTATATGTATATGTATATGTATATGTATATGTATATGTATATGTATATGTATATGTATATGTATATGTATATGTATATGTATATGTATATGTATATGTATATGTATATGTATATGTATATGTATATGTATATGTATATGTATATGTATATGTATATGTATATGTATATGTATATGTATATGTATATGTATATGTATATGTATATGTATATGTATATGTATATGTATATGTATATGTATATGTATATGTATATGTATATGTATATGTATATGTATATGTATATGTATATGTATATGTATATGTATATGTATATGTATATGTATATGTATATGTATATGTATATGTATATGTATATGTATATGTATATGTATATGTATATGTATATGTATATGTATATGTATATGTATATGTATATGTATATGTATATGTATATGTATATGTATATGTATATGTATATGTATATGTATATGTATATGTATATGTATATGTATATGTATATGTATATGTATATGTATATGTATATGTATATGTATATGTATATGTATATGTATATGTATATGTATATGTATATGTATATGTATATGTATATGTATATGTATATGTATATGTATATGTATATGTATATGTATATGTATATGTATATGTATATGTATATGTATATGTATATGTATATGTATATGTATATGTATATGTATATGTATATGTATATGTATATGTATATGTATATGTATATGTATATGTATATGTATATGTATATGTATATGTATATGTATATGTATATGTATATGTATATGTATATGTATATGTATATGTATATGTATATGTATATGTATATGTATATGTATATGTATATGTATATGTATATGTATATGTATATGTATATGTATATGTATATGTATATGTATATGTATATGTATATGTATATGTATATGTATATGTATATGTATATGTATATGTATATGTATATGTATATGTATATGTATATGTATATGTATATGTATATGTATATGTATATGTATATGTATATGTATATGTATATGTATATGTATATGTATATGTATATGTATATGTATATGTATATGTATATGTATATGTATATGTATATGTATATGTATATGTATATGTATATGTATATGTATATGTATATGTATATGTATATGTATATGTATATGTATATGTATATGTATATGTATATGTATATGTATATGTATATGTATATGTATATGTATATGTATATGTATATGTATATGTATATGTATATGTATATGTATATGTATATGTATATGTATATGTATATGTATATGTATATGTATATGTATATGTATATGTATATGTATATGTATATGTATATGTATATGTATATGTATATGTATATGTATATGTATATGTATATGTATATGTATATGTATATGTATATGTATATGTATATGTATATGTATATGTATATGTATATGTATATGTATATGTATATGTATATGTATATGTATATGTATATGTATATGTATATGTATATGTATATGTATATGTATATGTATATGTATATGTATATGTATATGTATATGTATATGTATATGTATATGTATATGTATATGTATATGTATATGTATATGTATATGTATATGTATATGTATATGTATATGTATATGTATATGTATATGTATATGTATATGTATATGTATATGTATATGTATATGTATATGTATATGTATATGTATATGTATATGTATATGTATATGTATATGTATATGTATATGTATATGTATATGTATATGTATATGTATATGTATATGTATATGTATATGTATATGTATATGTATATGTATATGTATATGTATATGTATATGTATATGTATATGTATATGTATATGTATATGTATATGTATATGTATATGTATATGTATATGTATATGTATATGTATATGTATATGTATATGTATATGTATATGTATATGTATATGTATATGTATATGTATATGTATATGTATATGTATATGTATATGTATATGTATATGTATATGTATATGTATATGTATATGTATATGTATATGTATATGTATATGTATATGTATATGTATATGTATATGTATATGTATATGTATATGTATATGTATATGTATATGTATATGTATATGTATATGTATATGTATATGTATATGTATATGTATATGTATATGTATATGTATATGTATATGTATATGTATATGTATATGTATATGTATATGTATATGTATATGTATATGTATATGTATATGTATATGTATATGTATATGTATATGTATATGTATATGTATATGTATATGTATATGTATATGTATATGTATATGTATATGTATATGTATATGTATATGTATATGTATATGTATATGTATATGTATATGTATATGTATATGTATATGTATATGTATATGTATATGTATATGTATATGTATATGTATATGTATATGTATATGTATATGTATATGTATATGTATATGTATATGTATATGTATATGTATATGTATATGTATATGTATATGTATATGTATATGTATATGTATATGTATATGTATATGTATATGTATATGTATATGTATATGTATATGTATATGTATATGTATATGTATATGTATATGTATATGTATATGTATATGTATATGTATATGTATATGTATATGTATATGTATATGTATATGTATATGTATATGTATATGTATATGTATATGTATATGTATATGTATATGTATATGTATATGTATATGTATATGTATATGTATATGTATATGTATATGTATATGTATATGTATATGTATATGTATATGTATATGTATATGTATATGTATATGTATATGTATATGTATATGTATATGTATATGTATATGTATATGTATATGTATATGTATATGTATATGTATATGTATATGTATATGTATATGTATATGTATATGTATATGTATATGTATATGTATATGTATATGTATATGTATATGTATATGTATATGTATATGTATATGTATATGTATATGTATATGTATATGTATATGTATATGTATATGTATATGTATATGTATATGTATATGTATATGTATATGTATATGTATATGTATATGTATATGTATATGTATATGTATATGTATATGTATATGTATATGTATATGTATATGTATATGTATATGTATATGTATATGTATATGTATATGTATATGTATATGTATATGTATATGTATATGTATATGTATATGTATATGTATATGTATATGTATATGTATATGTATATGTATATGTATATGTATATGTATATGTATATGTATATGTATATGTATATGTATATGTATATGTATATGTATATGTATATGTATATGTATATGTATATGTATATGTATATGTATATGTATATGTATATGTATATGTATATGTATATGTATATGTATATGTATATGTATATGTATATGTATATGTATATGTATATGTATATGTATATGTATATGTATATGTATATGTATATGTATATGTATATGTATATGTATATGTATATGTATATGTATATGTATATGTATATGTATATGTATATGTATATGTATATGTATATGTATATGTATATGTATATGTATATGTATATGTATATGTATATGTATATGTATATGTATATGTATATGTATATGTATATGTATATGTATATGTATATGTATATGTATATGTATATGTATATGTATATGTATATGTATATGTATATGTATATGTATATGTATATGTATATGTATATGTATATGTATATGTATATGTATATGTATATGTATATGTATATGTATATGTATATGTATATGTATATGTATATGTATATGTATATGTATATGTATATGTATATGTATATGTATATGTATATGTATATGTATATGTATATGTATATGTATATGTATATGTATATGTATATGTATATGTATATGTATATGTATATGTATATGTATATGTATATGTATATGTATATGTATATGTATATGTATATGTATATGTATATGTATATGTATATGTATATGTATATGTATATGTATATGTATATGTATATGTATATGTATATGTATATGTATATGTATATGTATATGTATATGTATATGTATATGTATATGTATATGTATATGTATATGTATATGTATATGTATATGTATATGTATATGTATATGTATATGTATATGTATATGTATATGTATATGTATATGTATATGTATATGTATATGTATATGTATATGTATATGTATATGTATATGTATATGTATATGTATATGTATATGTATATGTATATGTATATGTATATGTATATGTATATGTATATGTATATGTATATGTATATGTATATGTATATGTATATGTATATGTATATGTATATGTATATGTATATGTATATGTATATGTATATGTATATGTATATGTATATGTATATGTATATGTATATGTATATGTATATGTATATGTATATGTATATGTATATGTATATGTATATGTATATGTATATGTATATGTATATGTATATGTATATGTATATGTATATGTATATGTATATGTATATGTATATGTATATGTATATGTATATGTATATGTATATGTATATGTATATGTATATGTATATGTATATGTATATGTATATGTATATGTATATGTATATGTATATGTATATGTATATGTATATGTATATGTATATGTATATGTATATGTATATGTATATGTATATGTATATGTATATGTATATGTATATGTATATGTATATGTATATGTATATGTATATGTATATGTATATGTATATGTATATGTATATGTATATGTATATGTATATGTATATGTATATGTATATGTATATGTATATGTATATGTATATGTATATGTATATGTATATGTATATGTATATGTATATGTATATGTATATGTATATGTATATGTATATGTATATGTATATGTATATGTATATGTATATGTATATGTATATGTATATGTATATGTATATGTATATGTATATGTATATGTATATGTATATGTATATGTATATGTATATGTATATGTATATGTATATGTATATGTATATGTATATGTATATGTATATGTATATGTATATGTATATGTATATGTATATGTATATGTATATGTATATGTATATGTATATGTATATGTATATGTATATGTATATGTATATGTATATGTATATGTATATGTATATGTATATGTATATGTATATGTATATGTATATGTATATGTATATGTATATGTATATGTATATGTATATGTATATGTATATGTATATGTATATGTATATGTATATGTATATGTATATGTATATGTATATGTATATGTATATGTATATGTATATGTATATGTATATGTATATGTATATGTATATGTATATGTATATGTATATGTATATGTATATGTATATGTATATGTATATGTATATGTATATGTATATGTATATGTATATGTATATGTATATGTATATGTATATGTATATGTATATGTATATGTATATGTATATGTATATGTATATGTATATGTATATGTATATGTATATGTATATGTATATGTATATGTATATGTATATGTATATGTATATGTATATGTATATGTATATGTATATGTATATGTATATGTATATGTATATGTATATGTATATGTATATGTATATGTATATGTATATGTATATGTATATGTATATGTATATGTATATGTATATGTATATGTATATGTATATGTATATGTATATGTATATGTATATGTATATGTATATGTATATGTATATGTATATGTATATGTATATGTATATGTATATGTATATGTATATGTATATGTATATGTATATGTATATGTATATGTATATGTATATGTATATGTATATGTATATGTATATGTATATGTATATGTATATGTATATGTATATGTATATGTATATGTATATGTATATGTATATGTATATGTATATGTATATGTATATGTATATGTATATGTATATGTATATGTATATGTATATGTATATGTATATGTATATGTATATGTATATGTATATGTATATGTATATGTATATGTATATGTATATGTATATGTATATGTATATGTATATGTATATGTATATGTATATGTATATGTATATGTATATGTATATGTATATGTATATGTATATGTATATGTATATGTATATGTATATGTATATGTATATGTATATGTATATGTATATGTATATGTATATGTATATGTATATGTATATGTATATGTATATGTATATGTATATGTATATGTATATGTATATGTATATGTATATGTATATGTATATGTATATGTATATGTATATGTATATGTATATGTATATGTATATGTATATGTATATGTATATGTATATGTATATGTATATGTATATGTATATGTATATGTATATGTATATGTATATGTATATGTATATGTATATGTATATGTATATGTATATGTATATGTATATGTATATGTATATGTATATGTATATGTATATGTATATGTATATGTATATGTATATGTATATGTATATGTATATGTATATGTATATGTATATGTATATGTATATGTATATGTATATGTATATGTATATGTATATGTTGTAACGTGGTTTTGTCGTCGGCTGAGGTAGTTCAGTTGTGTCCAGGGTCGACTTACGGGATCCACGAACCTTAAGTGAGAACACAATTTGTTTACCCTTTCCGGGGTTCGAATATACAGTATATCTTTATTTAATAATTCAATGTTTCGGTTATTGGTAGTATCTATAAATATTTTGTGTTAGATAAATTACTAGCAGCACGATGATACGCAGGAATTCAGTCGGGTACTTCTCAGGTGAATCAGGTTATTACTGGTAGATGCTGGATCGGAGATTCGGCGGCACGATGATACGCAGGGATTCAGTCGGGTACTTTTCGGGTGAATCAGGTTCTATTACTGGTAGATGCTGGATCGAAGATTCGGTTCCCTCGGGTATTATGCAGCACGCCGGATCGTTTATGATACTTAAAGATATCTTACGAATACTAATTTAAATAATACAATTCCTTAAATCTAGGTTACAAATTCAGACTTAATCTAAGAGAAACAGTCAGCCGAAGCCGCTGTGCCAAAACAGTAAGCCGAAGCCGCTGTGCCAAAACAGTCAGCCGAAGCCGCTGTGCCAAAAACAGTCAGCCGAAGCCGCTGTGCCAAAACAGTCAGCCGAAGCCGCTGTGCCAAAACAGTCAGCCGAAGCCGCTGTGCCAGAACAGATGTGTTCAAGATTTACGTGGGTACCTGCCTGACGGCCCAACCCCACGGTGGTCTTAACACCGGGTGAGTACAATGCGCCCACCAACGCCCCCAGATGCAACAAATTGCTGCACCTGAGTACCAATTTGAAGACATGTATTTGGACATGCCTTCCTCCTTGGTGAGGAGCGGAGCCTATCTAAAACTCCTTCCGTTCTATGGGTCACGGCACCCTGTTGCAATGCAACTTCACACTGAGCTTGCGCTCTACCCGCGATTTGGGTCTAAACCACAGCCACCACGAAAAGCTCCCCAGGGGGCCATTCCAACTGTCAGGCTGGAAACAAGTTCCAGGGGCTCCTGACACCCGTGGTACCAGTATTAAGTCACCGGTCGGACTTCGTAGCCAAAATTGACTACTACCAGTTGAATTCCAAATAGTTCGGGACTGGTGGCCCGCCACGCCAACATAAAACATGCAACATACAGCCACAAGTATGAACACATACAAGGGACACACTGACATTTAACAATCGCCCTCACGGGCGACTCATTGGCCACATGGTGTGGCACCAGCATGGGACGATACGAACGAGAGACGACAATGACAACACTAGACTAGGCCACCCTCACGGATGACCCCAGTACTCCAAGGGAGTACAGCCCAAGCGAACGCACAGGACAAACACAACCAGCAAACGTTGATAAGAACTAGGCAAGGCCTACAGGAGCCACAGCCACCGCACCTCAACAACCGGGATTGGCAGGAACAACCGCAACAGTTGGAACAGACATTAATCGCAGAAGGGGCAACATCGGCGACATCGGAGTCCAACAACTAAGAATGGCTCTGCAGGGAGCCACCTCCGCTAAGTCTCCTACTTCTCCTAGCAAATACTTCGCGCGCAAACGCACCCAACCTCGCAAAAGTCCTACTGTCCTATAAGACCCTACTATAATCCCATCCCGCCCCAGTATGAGTAATACCCATACCACCTAAATCCCTAATGTCATCATAGTAGGGGGACGTAAGAATTACGTGCCACGAATCTTCCTGTCCCCTCCCACACCCACAGTCCGTAGTGTTGGACAGACCACTCCTATGCAAAAACGCATTGAGTGAGCCATGTCCCGTCAGTAAAAATCCCAGACTCAAGCCGAAACCAAAGTCCGGGCGTCCACGTACAAAGTCCGCGTCCCGTATAAATTCATACGTTACCCTCCCTTTGTCGCTGTCCGTCCACCGCGTCCTCCACCTAGAAACAAGACACTCATCTAGGAGTGCCTTATTTCGCCTAACTTCCCCATTCACCAAATCAACAGCAGAAACCCAATCATGAGCAAGAAGTGGTAGTCCCTTCTTGATCTTGAATATAATACCACGACGTATTACCTCCAAGTCAAGGGGTGCTACACCTAACAGGACCTGCAGAGCGTCAGTCGAAACTGTCCGGCAAACTGGCATACACCCTAACATAGCGACCCGTTGACACGACAAGACCTTGTCCCTACCAGCAACAGACATGACCGTCTCATACCACACAGGAGAACCGAACGCCGCACAAGCGACGAAAAGGCCCTGATACACAGTACGGACAGCACGCCTGCATAGGCCCCAGTCACTTCTAAGGATGCGCCTAACTTTACCTACAACAGCAGTCAGCTTGTCCCTAACGTGAGTAAGATGAACTAAAAAGTTCATCCTCTCCCCCATCATTATTCCCAGATACTTGACCTGATTCGCATATCTGAGACTAACGCTGCCAGCCCGAATGAGTGGAGGACGACCCCGAGATAATCTGCCCTTGAGCAACATCATCTCGGTCTTGTCCATCGCCACTCCGACGTCCACACGATCGCCCCACTCACATACGTCACGCATGACCTCCTCACCCCTAGCTTCCAGCTCAGCACGAGACTGGCCTTCTACAAGGATAAGTAAGTCATCCGCATACGCGCACAACTTGTATGAACGGCCAAGGCGCTCCAACAGAGGATCCATCATAATGTTCCATATAAATGGACCACAGATGGAACCCTGAGGACAGCCCCGAGCGACGTCCCTCCAAGCCGTGTCGTTGGCACCTACCACACAAGCCTTCCTGCCGCTGAAGTAGCTCCTCCATAGAGCTAACTCCCGACAGCCCACTTCGTCCAACCTACGCAGAACGCTACCCCACGAGAGATAGTCAAACGCACCCTTAAAATCCACAAATATGCCAAGGACATATTTGGCAGACGAGTCGCTAACACTTCTCCTAACGTGTATCCATGCATCCTCAATGCTCCTACCTTCCCTAAAGCCAAATTGGAACTCGGAAGTACCCTCATTGGCGCCCTCCTTCAGTCTTGTCACCATAACCCTTTCCAGCATTTTTCCAAGCACCGGAAGGAGACTGATGCCCCGATAAGAGCGAGGATTACTCCTCACCCTATCAGGAGACTTCAGAAGCACGACAACGCGAGCACATTTCGAAGCCCCAGGGAAATAACCCTCGCTAAGACATTTCCCAAAGATTGCCTCCAAGTACTCAGGTATGGCCTTCCAGATGCTTTTACACATCTCTCCAGTCATACCATCCATACCCGGAGACTTCCTGCTCTTGACCCGGCAAATACTGTCCTCAATTTCCGATCTGTCCAAGTTTGGAGGGTCGACCATCTCCCTAATGAGAGGAGAGTAGTCGACCGACTCCGCACCAGGAAAGAAAACCCCCAACAGTTCGTCAGTACATTCTCTCCAAGTCGATAATACCACATCACCAACCTGGAGAGATGCTATGTCTGCCTGCCTATTATTCCTGCCCCTGCAGATACGATAAGCCGCACCCCAGGGGTCATCCCTATTGTCCCGTACGAAACTCCTCCAATCGTCCTCCTTAACCCTAACAATTCTGTCCTTGTACGTCCTCAAGCCAGATCGACAGTCAGCTTCACGCTGAGCAAGATCAACCGCGCCGGTGCGCCTGGCCCTCTGGAAACGAATCCGGAGATGCTTGACAGACCTTCGCATCTCATCAAGCTCCCGAGTCCACCAACTAACCCTGCCGGGCCTAGTCTTTCGACATCGGCCAAGCAAGGTATCGTTAGCCGAACACATCCACTGATCTATCAATTCAACCTGGTCATCTATAGTCCGTGCCCAAAAGTCTTCTATTGGCTGCGATAAAGCAGCCGCCCTGACAAATTCTGCGTAGAGGTCCCAGTTCACATCCCTGTCTCTCCACCTTCTAAGAGGTGCTGTCTACCGCGTCCGTTCATGGCAAGAGACCCCAATCTCAATGAGATTGTGATCACTCACGCCCCAATCATCACACACCCTCCACCTAAAACTAAAAGCAGTCAGCGCCGCCCCATTTGCAGCTGATACGTCAATGTCACTGACGCCATTGGGACCATCAAAAGTATACAGACTACTCGGCGTATTTAATACGCCGACGCTCACCGTTAACATCCACTCGCTGAGCATCCTACCTCGCACGTAGTTCTGATATCCAGGGGAATGCCTGGACATCTTAGAGAACCACATAGGAGAGGATGCATTTGAGTCAAGACCTAGGATGAGCGGAATACTACTCGCTTGGAGTAGCACCGTATCCATATACCTTATATAGGGCTCCAAAGGACAGCCAAACCTACAATACATACTCACCAGGAGCACCCTACCAAAGCGCCCCTCCGCTGAGATGCAGACCCCCCACTCGCTACTGCTAACTAAGGTACAGTCACAGTCATCCACTATGATTGCAGAGTTTCCCCACTGTCAGTATAAACTCGCATACCCCCCGGCAGCCCTCTAACAGAGCCACCCGTAGTGTATGGCTCCTGCACCAATGCGAAAATCGCACCCTTACTGCGCATCGCCTGCCGAATATGCCCGTTGGCAGTTAAGCTGCAATATCCCGAACTCCATACTAATGCCTAGCGTTCGCCCGAGCAGTCATCGCAGCATATAGAGGACACACCGCAGACATCATCAAGTGGTCCGAAGGTAGACCCTTGAATGCGCAATTCCGGCATCTGAGTTCGTTGGGGCATTGGTTGGCCCAGTGCCCAGCAGAGCCACAACGGCGGCACACATCATTCTTCATGCGGCAGTCCCTCACCCGATGGTCAAAACCCAGGCAGCGGTAACATGCAGGAACAGCATCCTGCGGCCTCACATGAAAGCGGAACCATCTTATATAGGCTCCGCTAGCACACAGATGTTCCCTCACACGCTCCGTGCATTCGAGCACCACATTCACCTGGGACGCACCACCAGACTTCCAAGGACTACTCACTAAGCGAACGCTACGCTTATAGACCTCGCTCGACATCGTACCCTTCAGGTTCATCTCGTACAGCTCCTTCATAAACTCGTCAGGGGAAATCTCCGTATATACTCGCTGTACGACGACCCGAGAGCCCAGTTTATCCTGCACAGATTCCTCCAAGCCAACCTCAGCAAATTTCGCATTACCAGCAATCTTTTCCCTCTCAGCAACTGAGGGGGTCCGGATCACTGCTCCTTCCTTCGTTGGCCGGATCTCATGGACACGCACTCCTAGAGTAGGGCCCACCTGCTCGACAACCTTCGAGACAACCTCCTTCGACGTGGAGCTACCTTTGCTCCTAACCACCACAGACCAGGTTTCAACTGGTTTGGGTGCAACGGGAACCGGTACAGTCGTCACAGCAGCCGGAGCCACCGGAACCGCCCGGGCCGCCGCACGAAGAGCGCCTACAAGTGCAGGGGGCACGAGCTCCCTAACACCTGCCGGCGCCCCCCGCGCACCAGCAGCCTCGAACGCCTCCAAACGCCCCCTCAACCGCTCGTTTTCTGCGATCAGCCTCATGAGAAGGCTCTCGTACTTGCCACAGCCCACCATTACCGTCCTTCCCAGGCCCGCATTGACACCCTCCTCGTATATCAGATCAGTGATGTCCCCAGTGATCGCTTTCATATCAGCGATCACGGCATCAGCACCACTACAGTCAATATTAGAGGCCCTTCTGCGGGGCCTACTCTCCCTCCTCGTACCACTCTCCACAGGGGCCTCGCGGGAAACACCATTTCCAGCAGCAACAACGGGCACAGCGGAATTCGCGGCAGCAGCATCGACAGAAGCAGTAGCAGCAGCACGGGTCGCAAGCGGCGTTCCCGGTTTGAACCGCTTCCCCTCATCACCGTCCGCCTCAGAGCTCGAGAGCTCACTCTCCGTGTGCCTCACGCGCGGCACCGGAGCTGGCGGCGGACCCATCGTTGCGTCCGTCGGCGCCTCCGAGAGGTCGGACGCATCGCCCTTCCCCTTTCGACGGCGTCGATCTGGCGGCATCGTACTTACAACTAAAATAATAGATGCGACACCTACCTTCGAACAGCGAAAGTAAAATCAAAATCCGGGTACAAAACCAAAACAGCAACTCTAGGATCCACCAGGGAGCAGCCAAAACCAATAGCAAATCCACAAACTCGATAGCCAGGTACAACACCAAACCGCAACAATATGGTAACACAATCACCAAAAAAAAAAAAAAAAACAAGTGGCAGCGCCAATCTTCAGGTTGGTTCGTCTCCAACCTTACTTTTCGCCGGACAAAGTTTTGAGACTTCTCTGACAATGCCAGCGGAGTCTCAAAACAATTACAAGCAAAAAGGCACTTGTCACTTCTCACACACTTATTTTCCTCTTAACGAGAAAAATTTCAACTATTGCAAAAATTCCTCCTTATGGAAAAATCAAAGCAAAACACTTATACCACAAGAACACTTGTTATAAAATCGCAACGATTAAAAAGCACGTCCGTTCACTCCGAAATCTCACGACAGAATGAGCTGTGCCAAAACAGTCAGCCGAAGCCGCTGTGCCAAAACAGTCAGCCGAAGCCGCTGTGCCAAAACAGTCAGCCGAAGCCGCTGTGCCAAAACAGTCAGCCGAAGCCGCTGTGCCAAAACAGTCAACCGAGGTTGCCGTGCCGAAACAGTTAACCGAAGTTGCTGTGCCGAACCCGACAACTGCAGTCGCTGTACCAAAACAGTCAGCCGAAGCCGCTGTGACCGAAACAGTCAACCGAAGTCGCTGTGCAAGGTATCGCCCTGACGCTCGGAAATTGCCCCGAGTATCAGAGAGATAGTGACTGATTTTACAATATCAGATGTCTTGGGCGCAAGGCAGATTATATTGTAAGATCAGCTGTCTTAGTTTTGTTGTTGTGGCAAATTCTAGAGCGCTCGAATCGCAACTACTTCAACCAACCTTAGAATACTTATGTGAAAAATGAAACAAACTAAATGAGAATTATTAATTCCCTCTAACATATGAGGTTGGTAGCTAAAGTAAATACGTTAATGTATTGGTGTAAGCAAATGTAGTTACAGACGAGCAAAGGAGTGAAATGTTAATGGGATGCAGATATATAAAAGAATATAATAATAAATATAAGTATTATAGGTATGTAACAAAGTTTAAATAGCTGTTACTTTTAACTTTGTTACAATGTATATATCTATATCTATATCTTTACATCTTGGAAAACCACATGGGAGAAGATGCATTAGCGTCCATGCCAAGGATGAGCGGTGTGCTATTTGCAAGTAATAGCACCGTATCCATATACCTTATGTATGGCTCCAGAGAATCGCCAAACCTACAATAGATGCTAGCCAGATACATCCTCCCAAACCTCCGTTCCGCGAGAACGCAGAACCCCCATTGGCTACAACTAACAACAGTACAGTCAATGTCAGTCAGGGTTACCCCCCGTGTCAGTATATACTCGCATCCCCCCGGGAATCCCCTAATACAACCAGCCGACGTGTATGGCTCCTGCACTAAGGCAAAGCCGCGTCCAAAGCGCACATTGCCTGCCCAAGTTCGCAGACCACTGCATACGTCCGTTGAAAATTAAATTGCAGCCACTCTAATGTGTGGAATTCCACTGAACAGTCAAACCGGCATACACTCCACATGCCGGCGACATCATCATGTGATCCGTCGGATAGCCCTTCAACGCACAATTCCTGCAACGCATTGGACTCGGGCATCTCGCTGCGATATGACCAGTGAGACCACAATGGCGGCAAACCTCCTGTGTCATGCGACACTCTCGCACTCGATGGTCAAATCCCAAACACCTATGACAGGTTGGGATTGCATCCTGCATACGAGCGGCAAAGCGGAACCACTTTACGTAAATGCCTTCAGCACACAGCTTTTCCGCTACCCTACCAGTGCATTCCAGTACAACATTCACGTGGTCATTCGCGCTCTTCCATGGACTGCCCACCAGGTGAAGGCTCCTAGCAAAGGACTGCTGAGACACCATTCCCTTCAGGTTCATCTCGTACAGATCTCCCATAAAATCATCCTTCGAGATCTCCGAAAGTACGCGCTGTACGACGACCCGAGGACCCAGTTTGTCCTGCACAGCAACTTCCAGACCTACCTCAACAAATCTGGCATTGGCAGCAATCTTCTCCCTTTCAGCAACAGAGGGAGTGCGGATAACAGCACCGCCGTCGCGCATCGGTCTGATACCATGGACCCGAACTCCAAGAATCGGACCCACCTCTTTCTCCACCTTCTCGACGACCTCCTTGGAAGTCGCACCACCTTTCCCTTTCACCACCACCGACCAAGTCTATACCGGCTTGGCCACGGCTGGAGCAACAGTTGTCGGAGCAACAACTGGCACAGCAGGAGCCCTATGCACAGCAGCACCCATACCGCCCCAGCACCACCACCACAAAGAACATCCAGGCGCCCCTTCAGCCGCTCATTCTCTGCAATCTATATATATATATATATCTATATCTATATCTATATCTATATCTATATCTATATCTATATCTATATCTATATCTATATCTATATCTATATCTATATCTATATCTATATCTATATCTATATCTATATCTATATCTATATCTATATCTATATCTATATCTATATCTATATCTATATCTATATCTATATCTATATCTATATCTATGTCTTTATCTATATCTATATCTATATCTATATCTATATCTATATCTATATCTATATCTATATCTATATCTATATCTATATCTATATCTATATCTATATCTATATCTATATCTATATCTATATCTATATCTATATCTATATCTATATCTATATCTATATCTATATCTATATCTATATCTATATCTATATATCTATATCTATATATCTATATCTATATATCTATATCTATATCGATATCTACATCTATGTCTATATCTATATCGATATCTATATCGCTATCTATATCTATATCTACATCTATTTCTATATCTATGTCTATATCTATATCTATATCCGATTTTTTAAGGTTTGATGCTAAAATTTCTATACATATATGCTTGTATATATATATATATATATATATATATATATATATATATATATATATATATTTCGGTTAAAAAAGATACAATAGCATTAACGGAACTCAATATCTATTTCAGAATCCAGTATCTTTTAACTTTGGGTTTAATTTAAGATAGCCACAGAAAATAGATGTGTTTTGTTATATCTAATACAGTATACATTTTTATATTCACTTTAAATCAATACAAATAAAGCATATTTTAAATAAGTTTCTTAAGATTACTTAAAACTATCGTTGTTGTTTTTTGCTCCCAAAGGTGGTGTCTTAAAAAATAATATATTGTTGCTGATGGTTAAAAGTATCGGCCTCATATACGGTGCTGATTTAAACTCCCTTTAATGCTGTTTATTTTGAATGTCCAAAGTAAAAAATATGCTTCCAAATATGAACGCTCGGCTTGTCGTTAATTCTCTTTGTCTTCTACTGGTGTTAATTGTTGTTGTTGTTTTTGTATGGTCTGCAGGGAACTTCTTTTAAGAGAGGTTACGTTTTTATTTTATTTTTTGTTGAACATCAATTTTAGTTTCCTTTTTTGTTTTTATTTAACAAATAATAAATAATAAATAATAATTGTAAATAATTTTTATTTACAATTTTCATTTTAATTAAATGTTTAGATTCTTGTTTTTATTTTTTTTAATTCACTTTAACTTGCGAAAAAAAACTCACTGAAATTGTTTTTATTGTATTCTTTTACTTTTTTATTATTTTGCCACTTTACTATCACTTTACCATTATTAAAATAATAGTATAGAAAATAGAAATATTACTAAAATAAGTTTTTTGTAAATTCAAATCTGGATAGGATTTGCGATAATTTCTGGAGTTAGGTGAAGGGCTCACTTATGACACCAGGCGAAAAAGGTGGTCCTAGTACCATTATATAAAACGGTATTAGTGGCATATTTGAAAGAATTTTAAATTTGAGAAAATTAATTTTTGAAAATTTAAACCTGAACAGCAGTTAGCTGAAGGGCTCACATATGACACTAGATGAAAAAGCTGTCACTCTAGGAAACAGTATTAATGGTATGTCTGAAATAGTTTTACAATTTGAGAAAATAAATTTTTTGAATATTCGTGAAGTAGTATTAGGTGAAAGGCCACATATAACACTAGGTGAAAAAGGTGGTAATAGAGCCATTAAAAAAAAAACAGTATTAGTGGCATATCTGAGATAGTTTTACGATTTGAAGAAATACATTTTTTAAATATTCACAATTACACAGGATTGGTGGATATTTCTGGAGTTAGGCTCGCTTATAGCACAAATTGAAAGTCGTGATCCTAGGGCCGCTCTATGAAACAGTTTTAGCGGAATATCTGAAATGGTTTGAAATTTGTGAAAATATATTTTTTGAAAATTCAAATCTGGGTAGGATTGGTGGCTATTTCTGAAGTTAGTTAAATTGCTTACTTCTGGCACAAGGCGACATTGGTGGTATGTAATACTTTTTGAATTTGAGAATTTTTTTGAAATATTGTGGAGGGCTCACATATGACACTAAGTGGTGAAGGTGGTCCTAGCGCCGTTCTATGAAACAGTATTAATGGTATATCTGAAATAATTTTCAATTTCATTAATTTTATTTTTTTTTTTTTTTTTTGAAAATTCAAATCTGGGTAGGATTGTTAGTTATTTATGAAGTTAGAAGGGGGGCTCACATATGACACTAGTTGGAATAGGTGGTTCTAGGGCCATTCTATAAAACAATATTAGAGACATATCTGAAATAATTTTGAAATTAGGGGAAAAAAATGTATAATTCAATTCTGTATATTATTTCTGGCTATTTCTGGAGTTAGGTGAAGTGCTCACAGATTGCACAAGAAGAAAATGGTGGTGCAAGGTTCACTCAATGAAACAGTATTAGTGGCACTACTCGGAAAATATGGTCCTAGGACCACTAACTGAAACAGAGTTACAATTTGGGAAAATTAACTTTTTTGAAAATGCAAACTTGGGTAGGATTGGTGATTATTTCTGGAGTTAGGTGGAGGGCATACATATGACACTAGGTGAAGTAGCTGGTCATACGGCCGCTCTATGATACGGTATTAGTGGCATATTTGAAATAATTTTGGAATTTGAGAAAATAAATTTTTTGAATATTCATATCTATATACGGTTGTTAGATATTTCTGGAGTTAGGTGAAGGGCTCACATATGACACAAGGTGGAAAATGTGGTCCTATGGCTGCACTATGAATTGGTGTTATTGACATATCTTTAATACTTTTTAAACTTGAGAATTTTTTTTTTTCAAATTCAGTTCTAGACAGGATTGGCTTGCTATTTCTGTAGTTAGGCGAGGGGCTGACACATAACACTAGGTGGAAAAGGTGGTCCTAGTTCCATTCTATGGAACAGTATTAGTGGCATATCTGCAATAATTTTTGGGTTTGAGGAAATTAGTTTCTTGAAAATTAAAATCTAGACAGGAATGGTGAAAATTTCTGAAGTTAGACGAAGGGCTCATGTATGACACTAGACGGAAAAGATGGAACAATATTAGCAGCATATCAGAAATACTTTTGAAATCTGAGGAACTTTATATTTTGAAAATTTAAATCTTGACAGGATCGTGGCTATTTCTGGATTTAGGCAAGGGGCTTTCATATGACATTAGGTGAAGATGGTGGCCCGAGGACCACTCTATGAAACAGTATTAGTGATATATCCGAAATAATTTTGGAATTGGAGAAAATCAATTATTTGTAAATTCAAATCTGGATAGGATTGGTGGCTATTTCTGGAATTAGGTGAAGGGCTCACATATGACATTAGGTGGAAATGGTGATCTAGGTTCACTATATAAAACAGTATTGGTGGCAAATCTGAAATAATGTTTTAATTTTAGAAAATTAATTTTTGATTAGTTTATAGTTTTTTGTTGAACCACCAATCCAATCCAGAATTGAATTTTCAAAAAATTTATTTTTTAGAATTTTTGTGTTTCGGCTTAAGTTTATTGAATAATTGTAGAAGAATACATTGTACAAGTTTTATTGGACACTCGGCAGAATGGAATGCATTTCCTGGTCCGCCAAGACCGTCATCAGCACTCTTGAGCGTCCCACCGTGGTGTTCCCTGTAAACATCATCTATTTAACTTAAAACTTTTCGGGAAATGGAATCCGTAACTTATTTTCCCTATATGTTATTAAGTAGGACGAATGGTTTACGATAAAGCTATTTTTACAATTATTTTGTATTCTCCTTTTTCAATTATTATTGTATATATGCTTAAAGCTATCAGTTAGGTAGTAAATCCAAGCAATATATGATTTGTTTAGCCATTTATTAAGTACCAATGAACAATGTTGTTATTTGATTTGTTCCTTCTATTTGTTTTCTATTTTTAGAAATACTTAACAGTAGAGTCAAGTAACACTTTTTTACACTGTCCCTTGTGTTGAGTTAATTAGTTTATAGTTTTTTGTTGAACTTTTTTATAGTTTTTTAGAATTTTTGTATTCTTCTACAATTATTTAATGAACTTAAGCCGAAATACAAAAATTCTAAAAAATAAATTTTTTGAAAATTCAATTCTGGATTGGATTGGTGGTTATTGTAAAAAAATTTTTTTGCTAATTCAAATCTTGATAGGACTGGAGGTTACTTCTGGAGTTAGGTGAAGGGCTCACATATGACATTAGGTGGAAACGGTATTAGTGGCATATCTGAAAAAGTTTTGAAATTTGAGAAAATTAGTTTTTTGAAAATTCAAATTTAGGTAGGATTGGTGGCTATTTCTGGAGTTACGTGAAAGGTTCACATATGACATTAGGTAGAAAAGTGGTAATAGGGCCACTATATGAAATAGCATTAGAGGCATATCTGAAATATTTTTTGAATGTGAGAACATTATTTTTTTTTGAAAATTCAAATCTAGACAGGATTGGTGACTATTTTTGGAGTTAAATAAAGGCCTTACTTATTATCATAGGCGAAAATGGTAGTCCACACTATAAAACAATAATAGTGGCATATCTAAAATAATGTTGGAATTTGAGAAAATTAGATTTTTGGAAATTCAAATCTGGCTGGGATTGGTGGTTATTTCAGGAGTTAGGTGGAGGGAGACTAGGCGGAAAAGGTAGTCCTAGAGCCATTATATGAAACAGTAGTGGCATATCTGAAATAATTTTGACTTTGAGGAAATTAATTTTTTTTAAATTCAAATATGGGCACATATGGCACAGGAGAAAGTTAAACAGTATTTGTGGCACATCTGAAATAATTTTGGAATTTGACATTAGATGAAAACGAAACGTTCTAAAACATGGCCAATCATAAATGTGGGTGCAATTTGTGAAAAAAAAATCATGCAGGTAGCCAACGGAAAAAACCCAAATAATTAAAAAAGTGCACTTTCCTTTTTTCCTTTTAATTGTCCACGCACATTTATGACCGTTTTTTAGTTTGTTACCGCTACCATAAAAATCAAATAATCTTTTGTTTATTACTTTTTTTTAATTCTGACAATCATAAAAAAAAGTCATCAATGTTTTTTCCAAGGAATTTTGAGCATATCTCGAGCAAATTTTTGAAATTCATACCTTCACTTAATTGTGAAAAAAAGCGAGACGTGTCCATCGATTTTCATGATCTATGTCTCATTTTGTTTAAAGGTTATGTGACTTTACGTGAAAGTAATAGGACTTGACACTTTTTTTTACCGTTTTGGATTTTTTATGAATTAAAAATAAAAAAATTCAATTTTTTAGGCAAAAAATAGTTTTTTTTTTTCATACATTTATTTATAACTGCGAAACTGTTGCTTATGTAGCGAAACGTTGTATGAACAAATTAAAGGAATTGTAATTCCTAATTTTTTTAAATTTGTTTCAGCAAAATCGGACTGGTGGTTCTCGAGTTATGTTAAAAAAAAGACCACCAAAGGTCACCATTTCCCCTATATGATAGTTACTAACTTCAAATCGATATATATCGATTCCTAGACGTGACCCAGCGAAACGCCGGGACACGTATAACTTCTTTTTTACCATCCCGATTTTGACTGTCACATAGTGTAACAAGCAGAACAACCGTAGTAATTACAGTAATTACCATCAAGAATTTATTCCGCAGTTGGCGCACATGCCACAACCTTACCCTCATCAAAGACCCTTTTATGTATCTGCTCCGATCTACCATAAGAACAATTCCAATCAAATGCGCCCTCAAGGCTACATAAATCCAAATGTTCCTCCACCAAGACCAGCCGAACCTAAACCTCAGCCAAGACCCGAACTAATGGACATAGACCAGTCAGTTAGAACCAGAGCCATTAATTATATGAATAGGCCTGCCCAAAATGATAGATTTTTTGGAAAAAGACCAAATGTACAACAATCTGAACAAAGAAGACTTCCTCCAAAAATCAAGAGAAATTTTCATATAGAAACTCAGCAAAATGAGGACTTAGACGGACAGTATTACTAACAACAACTACTCAATTACGAAAATCAGGAAGGACTACCAACATTAGATGAATATTTACAAAACGAACTAGAACCTTCAAATCAGTTAGATTTTGTTGACATCCATTTTTTAGATTAACTAACTCGTCCTTGCCTTATATTGAATGCAGGACGAAAACCGGACAGATTTTAAATTTTTTAGTTGACACTGGATCAAACAAGAATTATATTCAGCCAAGTCTAGTGCAGAATCCTGTACCAAATCAAGAATCATTCTTCGCCAACTCGGTAGGCGGACATAATAAAATTACTGAACACACTTTTATAGCTCTATTCGACGATCATACAAAAAAATTAAAATTCTTCTTATTACCAACACTTAAGTCTTTTCACGGCATTTTAGAAAACGGCAGCCTTAAAGAACTGTCGGCAGTAATTTATTCAGCAGGAAATTATATGATAATTAACGGCAAATTAAAAGTAAGAATAAAACAAAAAACATCTCATTCAGTGAACAATATCGACATTAGAACGGAACACCTGACTAAAGAACAGAAAGACAACTTACAAGAAATCATTTTAAGAAACAGATCCCTTTTTAGTGAACCAGATGAGTGCTTAACGTACTTCGGCTGTAGTGGCCGAAATTCATACAAAAACAGATGAACCAGTATATTCTCGTTATTATCCCTACCCTATGCATTTAAAAGTAGAGGTACAAAAACAAATACAGGAGCTCTTGCAGCAAGGGATTATTCGGCCTTCTAAATCGCCCTACAATTCCCCTATTTGGATAGTTCCAAAAAAAAAAAAGCCTACGCATCTGGACAAAATAAATTTAGGACAGTAATTGACTACAGAAAACTAATTGAACAAACAACACCGGACCGATACCCAATTCCGGAAATAATGACGTACTCCCGCAACTTGGTCAAAATAAGTTCTTCTCGGTCTTAGACCTTAAAAGTGGTTTCCACCAAATACCACTCAAAGAAACAGATAGGCAAAAAACATCGTTTTCAGTAAATAACGGCAAGTACGAGTTTACACGACTCCCGTTCGGACTGAAAAACGCACCATCCATATTGCAGGACACTTCTAACACTGGTTTCAGCCGACGTAAAAATTTTGGACTATTCTAATTCACAAATAGTAGCATGGAACTCCGGACTAGCAAAATTACAGACTGGTACATTCAAATTAATACACGTCATCGACACAAATATATATCAGGACTTAATAAATAAACTGTAAGAAACACTAAACCACAATATTAGCTCTTCTCACTTTCTGCAACCCTTTTTAAATCATGAAGCTATAGAACTTCAATCATTTCTGGACAGATTAAAACCAAGGTCAAAAAGATCCCTAGATTTTATAGGCTCCGCCTGGAAATGGATCGCAGGAAGCCCTGATCATGAAGATTTCGAAATATTAACAAAAAAAAAAGCAATCAAAATACTAAGAAATAACAACAAACAAGCTATTATTAATAGGGTAACAGTAGAAAAAATTAATGAACTCACTCATATAACAAACAGTATAAATGAAACATTTAATCATAAGAATAATTATAATAAAAGTGAAAATGTAAAAGAACAATTAATAACAATACTAAAATATAAATTAGACAGTGTTAAGGAAAAATTAATTAACATTCAACATGCCATGCATTGGGCAAAAGTGGATGTAGTTAATTCCTTCTTATTAACAGCTAAAGAAATTGATATTGTAAAACAAATTATAAATATAAACTTGGAACAAGCATTTGAGTTTTCTGAAATAAAGATAGCATCGAATCATGATTCTATTATTTATATATTAAGTATACCTACCACGCATCTAAATTCATGTAACAAAATGCTAATAAGACCCATTAAGTTAGGAAAATATGTGAACAAAATAAAATATCAAAACATCCTCATATGCGATAATGTAATTTATGGTATGAAAAATGAATGCAAAGGTTATTATAATATTACAATATGCGATAGAAATAATGTGGATTATATTGAAAGCGATATGTGTCTAGCGAACTTGATTAAAAGTAAAGTGGCAAAATGCAGCTTAATAGACAATCGAGGCATCCCCACCCTAGAAGAAATTGCACCAGGAACAATTCTTCTGAACCAATTCAATGGAACAATTTTCATCGATACTGAACCGCAAAATCTTACCGGAACCTATGTGGTATAGTTCTTCAATACATCTGTGACAATAGCCAATAGAACTTATGATTTTATTGAAACAACAATATTATAACCATTACCGGCTATCTTACAAACTAAGTATCTGCACCAAAATATAGAAGAAATTCTATCATTAGAAATGGTGAAAGAATTACGAGCAAATAACACCGAAATAATTGATCTGCTGGATGACAGAAACAAAAAAGGATTTACAATCAATCTAAGTCTCTCTCTAATATCGATAATATTCATGGTCATTCTGCTAGCCAGGACAAAGATATTAAAAAAAGCGGTAAAACAATCATTATTCCAACAACGCTAGAAGCAATCCCATCGATACATACATCCATGCCAGAATTATCGGATACCAGAAAACCTGAAAAACCCAGCATAACAAGAATCTCCAATATTCCATATTTTTGATCGACCGGAAATTAAAAGGGGAGGTGTTAACGCAAGAAACGTTGAATGCCCTTATTACAAACTGTTTCACAATAATTAAATTGCTGACACAAATGCAGACAGGTCAATAGAATTCCAAGTAACCAATATTGCAAAATAACAACAGCGTGTCATTTTGATTACCATGCAAATTAATATTTAGTTTAAGTTATTGTATGATTAAAATAAAGTTTTAGTTTAATTGTAACTCGTAAAAGAAAAACATTAAAAAATAAAGAACGCTTAAAAATACTAAAAATAAAAATTTAGTATAATTTATATACGCGCGAACAAACAGTGTAGAAGAAAGAGAAAAAAGTTAAGCAATTTTTAGCCCTTTTTCTAAGTTTTTGAACTTGCACAACAATTGTGATTATAAAATGAACCCTATTTTATTCTATTAGTTTCAAGTCTTGCCACTTCAGATCTGTAACCCGTTTGTTTAAAAAAGTATTACCACAAAACTTATTAAAGATTAAAGCCAATTTCATTTTCGATAATGGCCCATATGTTTAGGGAATATTTAGTCAACAAAACTTATCAGATCAGATCATCGTAACCGGTTGAATACCAAAAATTATGAACCTTCTAAAGCAAATTTTGGAGCAAATCAATATTCCAGCGCTGTTGAAATTAAACTATTCTTTTAAACGTTATAACGGTTTCTCTATGTTGCCGGACTTCAAGAAATTTCTACGCTATGTATATCGGAACACTTTGCTGAATAAACATTTTTGTGGAAATCAAGAAACTTTGTAAGTGCCGGTAATATTAATAAAAATGCCATTTTTCTAATTAAAGATTTATTGAATATAATCATCTTATATATCATTTAAAAGATATTTTACGTACTTTTACGTACGCACTTTTAATATAACTTAAATCGCATGTGTATTAATAAAGATATTCAGAAAAATTTATCAAAACTTTAGAGACCCATATCTCGTAAGCTATGAGCGAGAGGGCAACAATTCTTACATTACTTTAATCACAAATACTACTACTGAATCATTACCAAAATTATTTAAAAGTATGCGTGCTTGGTGATCTTGATTTATAACGAAATTTTTCCATTATTTTCTTCCACATTTTGGAAGAGAAAATTAATGACCATTTATTTTCTCAAATTCCGAAAATGTTACCATTTACGAAAAATTTTAACTTATTTTGACAAAAAAAAAAAAATTTTTTCTAGGTTAGGAATTATAGAATATTTTTGTAAGCATAAATGTGAAAATATGAAAGCATACTTTAAGGCGTAAATTTTATTATTTCTCGGTAAGGTGGTGAAGGGCATAAAAGATTTTTGAACCCGTTGTAGCAAGTTCGCGTTAAATAAAGACACGTATTTAAAAAAATGGTAACTGGTTTTGAATCGTGTTATAAAGAAATCACGTAAATGAAATACCGCGTAAATCGAGGGTTACCTGTATAAACTACATTACGTTTTTTTACTCCAATCCATTTCCTCTGCAGATATGCAGGTTTGGGTAGGTAAATTTAAATAAATAGTCAATCTTGAAAAGGAAAATTTCTTATAGTTAAAAGAAAATGAGATTATATGGAAATCGTTTTAACCTTTGTACCAATAAACTTCTTAGGTAAACTTTTTACGTAATTTTTATAGTTATTGCTAATACCAAAGATTAAATTTTTATGCAAGAATAATAAAATTAGTTACTGCTACAATTATTTTTGATATACTTTATTCAATTTTTTACCAAATAATTATAATATAGAATTATTGAAGGCTTCTAAATTCTTGATTATTATTGCAGTAACAGTAATAGAGTATCAATTGCTCAAACATTGCCCTTGTAGAGATTGTAACTAATTTTTTAACATTATGGTATCATATTCAGTATAAAAGTTATCTTTTATTGTCTTCATTGCACTGTTGTTGAATAAATAAATAGGTTAATCTTACTAAAAAAATCATATTCGGCGAAATGTTATCTTTTTTTAATTTTTTCTAAGTTGAAAAGAAAAATTATATAAATAAAATAAAAATCCCCAAAAAATTTCCAAAAACCCTAATCCCCAAACTAAATTTTGCATCTCCATTTCAAAAAGAAACTCCCAATTTGGGGATAAATCTCCTAATCTGACTCAACAAAACAAGTGAATAGCAGAAAGGAAACAATAATAGAGTCCAGAGTATACATTAATAATTATGCTACATCGATGGAATCAAAACTATTTTTGCCGCAGACTTTTATAAGATGGAAATATTAAAAAATATAAGATTATTTATGGCAATGATCCAAAATTCAGTATTACTAAGGACGATATAGAAGAAACCATGAGTTTATCTGATGTTATTGAGTTTTGCATTTGAATTTGTGTTTCTAAATTTTTCTTTTTTGGGTATAACAATATTCTTTATTTTCATTCCTATTGTTACCCGTTGAAAAATGTAAATGTAATTGGAATAATAATATTTTTTTAATTATATATTATAACAATTTTGAATTTTTATATTACACATGCATTTTTATTTACTTTTGTAATAATTTATCGTTAAGTTATATTACATTCATTTTTTTCTTTTATATGTGTAGCAGGATAGGCATGTATATTGAAAATAAAGTTTCTCACAATAATTTAACACAAACAAATATAAATAACTTTTATATTGATGTTGGATAATATAGGTCCGATTGTTAGCGACAGCACACTTTTAAGATCAAAATTGTAGGCCAGTTGTTTTAACGTAGCACACATAAGTGCTACTAAATAAGACGAGGTGACGTATATAGTGCAAGGTTCGGGGCTGGATATATTGGGGGTATCAGAGACATGGTTTCGTATTCACATTTTGGATAGAGGTATTTCTATGGGCTCTTTAAGAATGATAAATCCTGGTACCGAGGTGGTGGGTTAGGAATGTATGTAATAAATTAAAGTCAAAATTTATTCATAAACATATGGATGAGGGCAACCGTGAAGTTTTATTTTTAGAGGTGCAATTTAATGATAAAATAAAGGTAGTAATTGAGTAGATAATATACCTCAAACAAAGAAAATAAAATTCATTAAAACTAATTTTTTGCAACGAGGAAATGTACATAACTAAAAAATTATGTTTATTTTTTATTTTATTTTATATTTATTTGTTTCTTTCTTTCAATTTAATTATATACTACTATATATTGCATCATTGTTTTTTTTTTTTTTTTGTAAAATTCGAACTATTATTTTAAATATTAATTAAATTAATATTTAAAATCTTTCAGCGCTTTTCACGCTAGATTTAGCGGTTTTTAACAAACCAAAAGTCTAATTTTTTCAGTTAGCGATTTTTTCAAAAAAGGCGCTAAACTGGCGCGTTTTACTTTCAGTAATATGTCGATTTATATATTAGTAAGTGGATAGTTATGTGAGAGAAAAACCTAATTATATTGTCAAAAACATAATTCAACCAACATACATAAATTTTTGGCGTGTCTCCAACCAATCTAATAAAGGATTTATTAGCAATTTTCCAGATTCTTCAAACACGTTAAAATTTATTTTAGGAATTGCCTTTTTTGAAAGAACAAATATTTGGACTGATCAAATCAAAGATTTTGCATTAAATTTTTAAAATATGTGACCGAAGATAACAAGTTTTATAAATTTAAATTCTTGAAGACAATATTTTATGAATCTGGAATTTTAAATGTACATAAATTTCTATAATAAAAACACCAATTTAAATTTTATTTGTACAATAATTTACTATTTATGCTGAGGATAAAATAATTAAAAAGGGTAAAAATATGGATCTCATAATATTTAAGTTGTTACTCTTAATAAAGATAAGATTTTATTTAAAAAATTAGATAAAAAGCGCTAAATTGAACCAAAATCAAGTGATTTAATTCGGTTTAGCGCATTTTAACACGTTTTGGATTTTTTTCTGCGCGTTTTGGTTACAAATAGTTAGCAACGCTCCCCCTGTGTGAGATAATTCTCTCTGAAAACCAATTGACACTCTCTAACGAAAAATCTTAAATTTTTTGTTACGTCTTCATGTCTTATTCTTAAGATATAAAGTTCTCTTAAAGTTAACTATATATATCATTAGGAATATTGTATACTTAACCGTTTTATGCATTAGCTAAAAAAAGTTAATTAGAGGTAGTGTATATTTATTTATTATTTGAAATTGGAAATATTATATTAAACATAAACATTTTTTCAAAATTGTTGCAACAAAAAATATATCAATAAAATCAAAACATAAAAAAAACTGCTAAAGTAAATACATATATATAATTTTATTTTTACAAATCACAAATATCACAATTCATAATTATACTCGAAATTTCGTTAAAAGTTGTTTTAGCTATGAGAATGAGAATTACACTTGCTTGATTTTTAATTAGAAAACACCAGTTTTTTAAAAAGGTCACAAAGAACTATAATGATAAATATTAAACTTTAGAAAGAAATATCATCATAAAATAAACTCATTTTATTAGTTTAAACTTATTTGCTCTAACGGACAACAAGTTAGAGTGTCCTATTGGAAAAATGTAGTAGAAAGACAAGTCTCGCATCGTATCGGCTTTCTACACAAAATCGGCAACAAAAGCTGTTCATCAATACACTCTACTTTACGTATATAAATCTATCAGCAATTCTCTTTTTTCGTTTACATTTAAGAAATCGACGTTAAACCTCAAATATTATTTTTAATTCCGATTTTTTAAATAACCGTCATTTATGCTGAAAACACTCCAGGGAGTAAAACAACAAAAAATCAATATGAAATGGTTCCATGTGGAGCTGGCAAGCACTCAAAATCAAAAAAATTCCAAGAAAGGTTTTTGAAAATAACAAGTTTTTTTTCCATCTTTTGATTGCTGTAGTCACAGATTTTAGCGTATGTGGCCAATTCTGCCAATTTAATAATAATGTAGAAATAGCGCAACTTATGTTTAACTAGTGTGTCGTTGACCAGTGTTTTAGAAATGGTGAATCTAAAATTTTCAAAATGTAAAAATGTTGCAATTTTTCTTATTAGAAAATTGTCGCCCCTTTGAGTATTGCAAAATTAAGAATGGATGTAAATAGTCCTGGTAATTGTGCATCGTTTAAGATATATATATATATATATATCTAATTAATGTGATCTCAACAGGAACGATATAATGTATCATGTAAATTTACAGCCAGGTACACTCATAACGTAATTTTAAAGAAGCCAAAGTATTGCAGAAGTTGTATAACATAATTAAAATATGTTATAAGTAATTTCAATTTATTATAAGTACATTATATTCAGTTGTAGTTAAAGAAAAATGCTGTTATGACTTATAGCGGAATCAAGTGACGCTCAAAAATAGTACTAACGCGTTTGAATTTAATGAAACATTTTTTCTGTATGTATTTGTGTCATTTAAAAATTTATTTTATAGTATTAAAATTAATATTTGCAACTTTATTCTAACATCATTTCAAGAGCTTTTTTGTGGTCAGATGTAAAAAATAGATCAACGAATTTAAAGCAATTAAAAAAATATATAAGAAATCTATGTATGCTTTGTCTTTTATTTGATATTCTGAAGGTTGCTTTATGTTCACTAATATAAAATGTATGGAGCCTTCCTTAATTTTTATTTTCTATACTATTGGTACTGAATAACGTGATGTGCCATTAAACTATTTTTCAAATATTTTGAACAGCAAAATAAACGAAATTGAAGAAATGCTCATATATACATTCATATATATATAAATATCTCTAATTTTAAATAAAAATATGTATGTGTATGTGTATGTGCAAATTCAAGGAATATGTAGAAAATCCCTAGAAATGAGTTTTTCGACAAAAAGAACATAAGGAACATAAGGAAATATATGACTTTTTAAATATCCTGTAGCCGCTTCTGGTGGTTATAATACAACGACATATAGCACGAATACATACAAAATAAAATCCTATGCACGAAAGATATTGCATTAAAAACTCAACTAAATAAAAATCTTGCCACACATTAAAATTTAGATACATTTTTTGTTAGTTTTCGCCTCATCAGTATGGTTTATCTAACAATACTTTGTTTTATGTATAATCCATGGAGTAATTTCTCTCATAACACGAGTATGTGTAAAGGCACGCACGCATTTTGTTTCTTTATTTCGTAGCAGCACCGTTTACTTACGATGTATCGAATTGTTTATATCTTGAGTGGGCGTCGACATGGTTGAATCAGGCAAATTAATTTCGTTTTGGGTACTGAATGGATAAGCTATAGACGTCATTGATGGCGGCACAACATGTTGTACAATTGATGTAGATGATGCATTGGTAATATTAGTTGAAAGAGGTGTTTGGGATTGTGTTGTAGTTGCAGCACTCATATGCTGTACACTAAAATTAATATCTGGAAATATATATAATAGGGATTCGGTTTTTCTATTATTCGAATAAGATTATGTAATTATTTTTATGTGATTATAAAGGAATAAAAGTAACAACTTAAAAGTTAACAATTCATTTCGAATATTGAAATATTATATCAAAAATATAATTATAAATTCTTTTAAAAAATAGATCTAAAAATACTATATATCAATTTCTTTTAACAGAAGAAAATATAAATTTTTACACTGATGATTTAATTTGTAGAATTTTGACAAAACAACTGAAGTCTAATATTAAAAACTTTCATGAGAGCTAAAAACAATAACAATAAAATATAGATCTCCTAATAATTATATGCAAATGAGTAAATGTTAGTTAATTTCGTTCATTGATGTTGGCGAAAGTGTCAAAAGTATATTTATTTAATATATAACATAAAAAAATTTGTTATAAACAATTATTTATTTGGAGTTATATTAATAATTAAAAAAAAACAAAATTATTCGTTTTGCTAGATTTAATTATTCGTTGTTGGAAGAAGAAAAATTTAATATTGTTTTTATATTCGAATGAACATTATTCGATGGGATCCATGGGATATATATATATATATATATATATATATGTTTTTTATTTTCTATATCTGAACACATTGTTGGTATTTAAAATCACCCCATTTAAAAAATTCATTATTATTCAAAATATTCAATAAGAGTGACCATTTTTTGAAATACATGTTTTTATGTACGCGAATTTTATACAACATGTTGAAACAATAGCGACAAACTCTGATTTTCACGAACATAATACAGTGTTGAAAGGAATTTATTGAAAGTATATATATATATATATATATATATATATAGATATATATATGTTTTTTCTATTTTCTTAATAAATTTAACCTCGTGTATCTATATTTCTATACCAAGGACAGCAAATAACTATTAAGATAAATTAAAATCATATATAAAAACACTAAAAGTTTTATTTATTAATTTGTAAGGTTTTGTATACGGACTACTGAGATCATGAAAAATCACTGACGCCGTAAAATAATTCGTTTTATTCAAAAACCTGTTAAAAGCTTAAGTCAGCGTTGCCAGATCATCATAATGTGGGCGTATACCCTACATCACCCCCATTCCAGAACGATTGTATGACGAATATGGAAGCTGTTCCATAAACCGGACTTTATGTGGTTTGTAGTACGCTTTCTCCAGCTCCGAAATTTCCATAGGGAGATAAGCAGGTTTTAATCTGTCTACCGATACTGTGTTTGGCTTCATTCCTACTTTTATCGTATAAGTTTTAGGATACCTTTCGTGTACTTCATGGGGGCCGTCATATGGTGCTTTCAACAGAGCGTGTACTGTATCGTCTCTGAGAAAAACGTAATTTGCCATGCTGAGTTGTTGAAGTTGAGCATAAGTTTTCAAAAAGTTGCTGAAGTTTGGCCAAAAATTCGTTTTTACTGATGCTAACACTTGGTTCTTACTCCATTTCATCTACAGACACGCCTTAAACTTCTTTCACTGCTGTTCTAAGGCATAATATTGCTATAGGCAGTATTTCGGTCCAATTTGCATCAATCTCGTGACACTTTAACGCCGCTTTTAATACTCGATGCCAACGCTCTATAAGGTCATTTGACTGCGGGTGATATGGGGTTGTCCGGATATGTTTTATGCCTAGCATTTTCGAGAGGTGACTAAATAGATCGCTTTGGGACTGTCGGCTTTGATCAGTCGTTATGAATTTTGGCATACCGACTTATCTAACCACTCAGTAGTGCTTGTGCTACAGTTTCACACATGTTAGACAGTATGTACGGTTGTTCGAAAACGGCAAAGGGCCGATCAAGTCAGTATTTATGTGTTCATGTGGCATGTATCAGCGGCTTATGATTGGTGAGAATGATGAATTGTGTGGCTTCCAAATAAAATCGGGAATATGTGCTGTAACGTTGTTCCGTTGTGGTAAACTTTTTCGAAAAAAATCCCAACGGTTGGCAACTGCCGTCTACTTTTTGCTGCAATGCTGCTCCCAGTTTTGATTTTCTCAAACGCCTCCTCAATCTCAGCCGACCATTTCAGTTTTGTTCGTTCCCGTTTTTTGCAAGACCCTATCATTTTTTGTAGGGGTAATTCTACCCCTACACTGCTACCAGGAAACTACGTAAGTCCTGTACTTCCGAAGGTTTTTTACGACTCACAATAGCTTGCACTTTGTGAGGGCGTGGTTTGATACCATTTCTGTTAATTAAGTATCCCAAAAACCCTACTTCGGTTTGTCCTAAGTGATATTTATCGATATTTATAACCAAACCTTTTCCCTGTAATCCTCAAAGAGTTGCCGCAAGTGGGATAAGTGTTCCTCGAATGACGCTGATGCCACTAGTGCGTCGTCTAAATAAGGAAAAACAAAATCGAGTCCTTTTACGGTGTCGTCCATAATTCATAGACCGAATGCATATATTTAAATTCGAACAACCCAAACGGAGTTATTACCGCCGTCTTTTCCACGTCTTACGGATTTACTGCGAAAAAAATGTTTTGAGTAAATCGCTCGCAAAATCTCGGATGTGCCTAACTGGATAACTATAGTGGACCGTTCTTGCATCTAAAAGTCGCCACGATCCATTAGGCTTCTTCGCCATGTGTAGGGGACTAGCCCAATGACTTTTAGAACGTAAATAATCAAACTCTTTCTTCACTATTTCTAACTTTTCTTTGGACCCTCTGCAATAATGGGGGTCCTTTAGCCTCAATAAAATGCATGACTTTCAAATTGTTTCTTGGCCAGAGAGTGAGTGTCGTCTGCTAGATCCATGAATTGAGTAAGAAGTTGGTGAAACGCGTTGCTTGTTTTACGTACAGTAACGATTGATAACGGGCACTCTGTTAGTTGGCAAACACGACGTAACTGCTTTGTGCCGTCCACTAGCGATTTTCCTTTTATATCCATAAGATGTTAAAATTTTGCAGGAAATCTGCCCCTATTATGGCGTAACTGACATCCGCAACGGTGAAAAGTCACTTGAATTCTCGTCGCAAACCAATATACAGTGAAAGGAGTTTTTTTTGCCGTAGGTGTTGATTTCGGCATTGTTAGCGGCGAGTAGTTTTAACAAAGAGAGTTGTACTAGTGAATTCGCTGGTTTAAGAATTACGGACAATTCCATACCTGTATCGATCAAAAATTGTAAATTCGAATTTTTATCTTTGACATAAAGACGGCGTGTGTTGGTATTAAGCCCCTCCCTGTTCGCAACAGAAAACGGAGGGCTTACTAGTTTTCCGAAAGGTGAGGATGAAAATTGCAAGGTGGGCGGCATTTGGTTCCTCTATCTTTAAACGTACGGTGGTACCAACAAATTTCATTCGATGTTGAATGTGACTTGCGCGCGAGTGGAGAGGATTGTCGAAGTGGTCGAAGACCCCTATGCGTTTGGGTATCCTGGCGGTCTCGCTATAGACTTTTTGTCAACTCCATGATGGCTCTGTGTATGTCTGAATTTTCGTTTAAAATGTCGACCTTTGGCTGATTCTGTACCTCCATTATACAATCAGCTTTTTTAGCTAATGTTGTTAAATCGTCTTCAAGTGTTGCTAAAATTTGTTGTATATGTGTTAGCACCCGGCGTAACGAAACGGATTTCAAAATTTCGTTGTCAACTTGTTTCCGGACAATTCCATTAAATCACCTAGTAACGTTTGAAGCGACTGTTGTCTGATTCGCTAAACTCGGCAATGATGGTTTCATATTTTTCCGTCGCGGGCGGAGATAATATTATGTCCAATGCGCACTTTAAAGTGGAATAATCGATTTCGGCCAAGGTGTAGTACTTTGTTTCGTCTGATGTAATCCCTGCACGTACAAATTGCGTCTCAACCTGTAAGAACCACAACTTTGGGTCTGGTTTCCAAAGAGGTGGTGCTTTTATGGCTACTTTGCAAACTTGTGTAGTTGGCTCGTTGTCGCTTGGATTCAGCATTGTTGTCGTCGGCGGTCAACTATTTAGTATAAAACACTTATTTTATAATTCCTTAAAAAAATAAATTATTAGTTAATTTGTAATTCGTCGTTTTCTTCAAGAACCTGTCAAAATATGCATACATACATATATATATATATATATATATATATATATAAATATATATATATATATATATATATATATATGTGATATAGTTGATTGAATTCAACACAAGTACGGCGAAATGGATCAGAATTTTCGTAATTTGAGCGGAAGTATTTAACAATGAGGAATTGATAGTAACGCGAGATGCGATGAGGAATATTTATATTGATTTTTTCTAAGAGAAATTCAGATTGTAAGTTGCCGTTTATAAGGTTGAGAAGAAATGTTACGTTCAGCATTTTTCTAAAACTTTGAAGCGTTGGAAGCTTTATAACAAGCAAACGACTCTTATAAGATGGTAAATGAACGTTAGTATCCCATCCAAGACCACGTAGATAAAATAATAAAAATTGTTTTTTAACCGATTCGATATTATCTGAGTGGACACTGTAGAAAGGATCCCATATAACAGAACGATATTCAAGAATAGGTCTAACTAGAAAAGTTTATAGCTGTTAAGTTGTATATGGATCGGAAAACTCCTTTGTCCAGCGCTTAATGAATCCCAGCATACCAGTTGCTTTAATAATATTTCTGAATATATGATCACGGAAATCTAATTTTCTGTCCAGTAGCACACCTAGATCGTTAAATATTTCAACCAATTCCAATCGCATCGTGTAATCGCCATTCATTATTAACAACCTAGTAAATCCCATATATTGGCATTTCTTGACATTATGTCCATTAAATTCGTCGTACACCATCTAGTAAAGCTGTCAATATCCATTTGGAGCAGTTTTTGATCAAATTTGTTGTTAAATGATAGTAATATTTTGACATCATTTGCATACATTAGGCACTTAGAGTAATGAAGAGAGGAAGGAAGATCATTAATGAAGAGCGTAAACAAAAGAGGTCCTAGATGGCTGCCTTGAGGAATACCAGATGTAACATTAATAATATTGAATCATCTAGATTACGATTATGGCCATGCAAGTAGGAATCAATCCATTGTATAAGCGACAAACCAAAAGCCATACGATTTAATTTGAACAGTAGCAGATCGTGATTCACTTTATCAAACGCCTTGCTGAAATCTGTGTATATTGCGTCGGTTTGTTTCTTTTAAGTGTAAATTTGTAATTGTTGAGCACGATTTCCGAAAACCGTGTTCTTGTGAACAAAGAATAGAAGAAGCTTGGTAGGATAACGTCTCTGTGATGACTTTCTCAAATAATTTTGGAATTGAACTTAATTTTCCAATGCCTCTATAGTTTGAAATCGTTGATTTACTACTAGACTTAAATAATGGTATTATAAAAGAATCTTTCCAAACATCATGAAAATAGGAATGTTTTAAGGATGTATTAAATAAAAATGTTAGAAGTATATATAAGAAATTTGCACAACGCCTTAAAATACAATTCGGAATACCATCCGGGCCATCCACGTGAGAAATTTAAAGTTTCAACAAATTAGCCAAAACTGTTTTCTCCTTAATATATGGGATATTAACGTTTGCTTCAGAAATATGATAAGGATAATGTATATTATTGTCGAAAACTGATGATGAGTATGTTGAAGAAAAAAATCTGCAAACAAATAACTAATCGATGCAAAATCGGATACTTCGATGTTATTAAATGTCATTTTGTTAGGAAAGTCAATGGATCGCCTTTTTGAATTGACAAATGTATAAAATAATTTTGGATAATTTTTAAAATTATTCTTTATTTTACACAAGTACCTTTGATATAACTTTCGAATCAACTTGTTATATTCAGATCTCACTAAAGTATAAATCATGTAGTTAACAGCTTTTCCATGTTTTTTATAAATCTTGAACATTTTGTTTTTCTTATTTTTAAGGCAAGTAAGTTGCTTGGAATTCCATGGAGGGCCATTGTTTTTAAAAGGAACAGATTTAGGAATAGTTTGAGAAAAGGACTTGTATAATAATTGATAAAATGATTTAACCATAATATTCAAATTATCATTTTGTGAATAAAATACATCAATTCAATTAATTTTTGATAAAACAGCATTAAGTCGGTTGAAATTTGTTCGTTTAAAACAATAGTCTTTATTGTTTTCTTGGTAATTGCTATTTATTGAAATTTAACAGAAATTTAAAATTTCCAAAGTTGGATGATATCGATCTTCCGGAGTAGTTATTGGATTTTTTCTTTTTACATAGTAATCCGTTGGTTCTCCGACAAAAACAAGATCTAATAATTTACCATATGTGTTAGCAACACTGTTTATTTGGAATAGACAATAGGAAAATAATGGCAATAAAACATTTGAATCTTGAGCATCCAACCAAGATACATTTGGAATATAAAAATCTCCAATCAAAAGAAAAGAATCAGACGGTTTTAGTAGTTTTAAAAGTTTATATGCAACATTTTTATGTTCATCATAAACTTCAATAGAAGACTTCGGGGTAATGTAAGAACAGATGACATATAATGATTTATATTTCAACTTCACTTTTACACAAATGACCTCGATATTCAGGGATGTATTTATTATTAACTCTTCAGCCAAAATATTGTAACTCATCACTACTATTTTCACGTACATATTTCCTAATATATTAATTTATGAAATTACTATCATTGTTCCCTTTTCTTTACTATTTTATACGTGTATTTTTAAGTATTTTTATTTTTCATACTAATATATTGAATACTTTATTAGTAATAGGTAATTGCATTGAGCGCCCCTACTGTAAATACTACAAACACACACACATGTACCACAACGGTTTTAGTTGTGCAGTTGATGTTGCTTGATAGCCAACAAGCAATACAATGGAAGAGCCGATTAGATTTTGCGAAAGTAGAATATAATCGTATTTTTCACGCTCAACTTCGGTTGGGTCCCTAAATAAATTTTACACGACTGACTTCGGTTGCTCGTTCTCACGAGTGGGTAAATGAAACGTCTTATTACTTAAGGTTTGTGGAACCGTACGTAGACCCTGGATGCGACTACGTTACCTCAGCCGACGACAAAACCACGTTATAATATCATACTGCACAGCAATCAAAACTCCTCCACTTTTAATATTACTATTATTTCTATCTTTTCTAAAAACTTGGTAATTAGGACTCAAAATTTCGGAATTATTTACATTTTTATGGAGCGAGGTTTCAGTAAATATAATGATATTTTTATTAAAACCAAAGCTGTCTACATACAGAGATGCTAATTTAGTATTTAAGCCTCTAACATTTTGATAAACAATTGTTATTGAAGTTATAGGTGGATATATCAGTTTTTTTTTTGGAGTGGGAATGGCGATTTTAATTAGATAAACAATATCATTATTTGGTTTGTCTTTATAAATATATTCACGTGTTATAGAGTTGGAAGGCCAATAATGTGTATCAATAACAGTGTTAAATAGTTCTTCAGGAATGACAATTTTTAAAGATGCTTTGCTGCGAGGTTCAGCATAATTAAATTTAAAAATTTTTAATTGACATTCGTAACCCAATTTTGATATGATATAATTGGAAACATCTTCGACGGTAGTTTCGGAAGATAATCGAGCAACAAAAATGGACCTTTTAAAATTAGTTTTCTTTATTGAAGCTTGAGGCAGATCAGTATTGGAACTTACGGATGGAACCGAATCAACATTTTCAGCTTTTTCTTTCTTTTTGTTAATCATTTTTGTATTTGGCGGAATATAGAATATAATTGGCGACTCAGAAGCATTATTTTCCTTTACACTTGTTACTGATAATATTGGAACAGGAGTGTTATCTTCAGTATTAATTAAAAGAGTACCAGTAGATTTCGGAGCAAGACGTTTGGATGTTCTTTTGTTCGATGTTCGATGAGATTTTAAAAATTTATAAAAGTCGATATCAATTTTCTTACAGTTGTTACAGTACCAACGTAAACCGAAATTTCTATTAACATCATCAGCAACATGAGAAGGAATATAAATACATTTAGTATGGTATATCTGATTGAATATCCAGCAAGCTATCATATTATCGTTGTTTTCAGAATTTGTACAGAAAGAATGGGAGCAAACCATTTTCGTTATTTAATTAATAAGATTACAGTAAAAAATAAAACAAATAAATGTGTACGCAAAAATAATTGTTCGATGTGGCAACCACGGTTTATTATAATTGCCAATGTTTACAAAACACAGATGATTACTTCTTTTATGCTGTACTAAATTATGACAGCTAAATACACTCCAGTTACATGAACATTCAATTGCAATAAATGGTTGTTGTAATTCACTATACTGCGTTATTATTAAGAAGAAACTGATTTATTGTTTTTTTTTTATTTTTTTAAGTTTTGTGTTGTTATTATTTTACCTTTTGTTTTGTTATTTTTGATTCTATTGCTTTACACTTTTTGGAGGAATGTTTCGATTAGGTTTAGTTTATGTTTTGCTATTGTAATTTTTGGTTCTGCTTTTTTAATTATATTGTTAATGGCTTGTTTTTAACAATATAAAAGAAATTCAAATCTTTAAATAATTTGATAGATTAAAAAAAAACACTGAATAATTATAAAACACAGTGATTTATTAGTGATTTATTTATTATTGATTATTCACAAATATCGCTAAAAATACAGAAAATTACAACAGAAAAATAATAATTATAACAGAGCTTTAGAAAAGATATATATAAAGCGTGATCCATTTCGAGGTTCCCTACTTTTTTAAAGAAAATAACACAGAAAATTCAAATTTAATGGGGAATGTTTATTATCATTTGAAAGAACATTCTTTGGCATTTATTTTTTGAAGATTACGTCTATTAAATGTTGGCCGTTGCTACGTCGCAGATGGTCCATCCGTTGAGTCCAATTTTCGATGACTCGTTCGAGCATTTCGACTGGTAACTGGCGAATGACACGCGTGATGTTTTCCTCCAAGGCCTGAATCGAAGCGCGTTTGTCCGCATAAACTTTAAACTTTACATATCCCTACAGGAAAAAGTCTAACGGTGTGATATCGCATTATCTTGGTGGCCAATCGACCGGCGCAAAACATGAAATTATGTGCTTACCGAAGTGTTCTCTCAATAAGTCCATTGATTGATGCGATGTGTGGGAAGTGGCGCCGTATTGCTGAAACCAAATGTCGCCGAGATCACGAGCTTCAATTTCAGGCATCAAATAATCGGTTATCATAGCACGGTAACGGTCGCCATTGACGGTTACGTTCGCACCTGCATTATTTTTAAAGAAATATGGACCGATGATTCCACCGGCCCACAAACTACACCAAACCGTTGTTCTTTCTGGATGAAATGGCAGTTCTTGAATCTCTTCAAGTTGCTCTTCGTCCCAAATGCGGCAATTTTGTTTGTTTACATATCAATTGAGCCAGAAATGGACCTCACCGCTGAACAAAATTTGCCTCGAAAACGTCGGATCTTCTTGGAACCATAGAGCGAAGCAATGTCGCTTGGGAAGGTCGAACGGCTTCAGTTGTTGCACAAGCTGTATTTTGTACGATTTCAATTTAAGATCTCGACGTAAAATGCGCCAAGTCGTTCCATACGTCAGTCCGAGTTGCTGCGAACGGCATCGAATCGACTCTCCACGGTCTTCGTGTACACTCTCATCTACGGCCGCTATATTTTCTTCACAGCGTGATGGACGTGGTATATTCGGTCGAATATTATCCAATAATGAATGCTGGGTGTCAAAATGGGTGATGGTATTGCGAATAGTACGCTCAGTAGGCCGATTATGTTGACCATAAGTTGAGCGAAGTACACGAAACACATTCCTCACAGAACGTGAATTTTCGTAATAAAGTTGAACGATTTGTAAACGATGTTCAGGCGTAAGTCTCTCCATTATGAAATGCCAAACAATACTAAACAAAAATAACATGACAGCATGACACGACTCACAGTGATCTGTCACAAAAAAGGCTATTGAAAAAAGTATCTCTACTTGAATTTCCCGTTACTACTAATTCTGCAAAACGTTTGTACGAAATCCGAGATAATTTAATAGAGAAAATTTTAATCGCGTTAATTTTTGTTTGAAAGATTAATTGAATTTTTAAATTAAAAAGTGTAAAAAAAAAATACTTAAATTTGATTTAACTTTCTTTTGTTTGGCAATGTTTGCTCAAAAAAGAAGAAAGCATTGGGGCAATAGCCCTAAATTCAAGGTGCCAAAAATTATAGACTGTCCCATCACTACTGCCAACAGGTTTCAGCTTCTGTGTGAAGACGAAGAAGAAGAAACAGTTGCTATCAAAAAAAGATTCCACCAACAATTGGACTCTACCACAGTTTTTCAACTGTGATCGGATTAATTGGGGATAAATATACTTACAAGCGGATGTCTATTGGCACAAAAATAGTATCAAACTCGTTATCGCTGTACAATGAAGCTTTGAGTGTTCTCAAAGACAAAAAATTCCAGTATTATACGCATGAATTAAAGGATGCAAAAACTTTTAAATTGGTTTTATTTGACCTACCACAACTGAACACAAAGATAATTGGCGAAGAATTTGTTAGCTCGCTCAACATAAACCCGGTAAGCATTAAGGAATTAGCAACAAAAAGATCCAGTGTATCTTATGTATCTTATTGAGTCAACATGTTCCAAAAAGAGAGGTTATAAAAATAAGATATTTTTGTAATATATCTGTGTATTGGAGAAAACCTCTAAAGGGCAACGTTGAAGGTTTTACGCAAGTACCTGTCTATGTAGACTCAACCTCAAGGTGCTCTTCGCACAGGGTGAATACAATGCGTCCACCAACGCCTCCAAGTCTGACAGAAAGCCATCCTTGAGTACCAATTTGAAGTAATGTATTTGAACATGCCTTCCCCCTTGGTTAGGAGCGGAGCCTATCTAAACTCTTTCCGATCTATGGGTGATTTGTGTCTAAACCACAGCCACCACTAAAGCTCCCCAAAGGGCCACCGAAGTTCCAGGGGCTCCTGACACCCGTGGTACCAGTACTAAGTCACCGGTCGGACTTCGTAGCCAAGTATGACTACTACTAGTTGAACTCCAAACAGTTCGGGACTGGTGACCCGCCACGGCCACACACAAAACACACATCAATATAAATGGACGACAATTACATCACAAACAATCAACAATCGCCCTCACGGGCGATTCATTAACCACATGGTGTGATACCAGCAAGAGACAAAACGAAATACGACTAGGACAACTTCGACGCTGGCACCCTCGCGGGTGGTCTTTGATCACAAAAGTGACCTGAAACCAACGACGAGTACAGAGAAAAAACACGACGGGAGACAGCAAGGTGAGACGACAGGAAGAGGCAAACAGCAAGAAACAGCATCGGCGAAACAGGAAAGCGAAGTAGGAGCAAAATTGCAATCCATCATGGCAACCACTGCAACAGTCATATACATACCCGCAAACCGGAGACAAACAACAGCGACGAAGTGAGCGACCAAGCAACAGTGGCAAGGAGCACCATTACGGTTGCTCATATAGGAGCCGCCTCTACTACTCATGTCTCCTACTTCTCCTAGCAAATACCTTGCGGGCGAAATCGCCCAACATCCCAATTGTCCGCAAGTCCACAAAGGTCCTACTAAAATCCCAACCCCAAGCAGTATGAGTTGTACCCATACTATCTTACTCTCTAATGTCATCATAGTAGTGGCATGTCGTCAGTACATGCCACACGTCCTCAGGCGGGTGTGCAGGGGTAGGAATTGCCCTCCCGCACTCACAGTTCGGAGTATCGAACAGACCTCTCTTATGCAAAAATGCACTGAGTGAGATATGTTCCGTCAGTACAAAACCCATACTCAGACCGAAGCCAAAATCTGGACGTTGCCATACGAAGTCCATGTCTCCATGAACACACGTTACCCTCCCATTGTCGTTCGTCTTGTCCTCCATCTAGACAAAAGACACTCCTCTAAGAATGCCTTGACTCGCACACTATCCCCATTAATCAGATCAGAAGCAGAAACCCAATCATGCCCAAGAAGTTATAGCCCCTTCTTGATCTTGAAAGCAATAGCACGACGTATTACCTCCATATCAAGAGGTGCCAAACCTAAAAGAATCTGAAGTGCGTCCGTCGATACCGTCCTGCAAACTGGCATGCACGTCAACTTCGCGACCATCTGGCAGGATAAGACTTGTTTCTGCTAACAACAGACATGACCGCTTCATACCATACAGGGACACCAAACGTTGCGCACGCAACGAAAAGCCCCCCATACACGGTACGAACAGTACGCCTGCTGATGCCCTAGTCACTCCTGAGGAGCTAACGCTCCTACGCACGTGTAACCAGGCATCCTCAAGGCCCTACCTTCCCTAAAACCAAACTGGAACTCAGAAGGTCCCTCGCTGTCGTCCTCCCTCAACCGAGAAACCAAAATTCTTTCCAACGTTTTTGCAAGTACCGGAAGGAGAGTGATGCCCCGATAAGAGGGAGGATTACTCCTCACCCTATCAGGAGACTTAAGCCCCGGGGAAATAGCCCTCATTAAGACACTTCCCAAGATGTTCAGGTATGGCCTTCCAGATGCTTTTACACATCTCTCCAGTCATACCATTAATACCCGGAGAATTTTTACTTCTGACCCGACAAATACTGTCCACGACTTCCGATCTCTCCAAGTTTGGAGCATGAACCATCTCCCTGGTGAGAGGAGAGTAGACAACCGGATTCGAACTTGGGAAGAAAACCCCAAAAACTTCATCGATACATTCCCTCCAAGTCGACAATGTAACGTGGCCCACCTGAAGAGAAGCTATGTGAGCCAGCCAATCCTTCCTACCCCTGCACACCCGCTAAACTTTCCCCCGGGGGTCATCCCTGTTGTCCCGTACGAAGCTGCTCCAATCGTCCTACTTTACCCTAACGATTCTGACCTTGTACGTTCGAAGAGCAGACCGATGATCAGCTTCACGCTGAGCCCCATTATCAGTGCTGGTACGCCTGGCAATCTGGAAACAAGTCCGGAGTTGCTTGACTGACCTTCGCATCTGATCAAGTTCGCGAGTCCACCAACTGACCTTGCCCGGCAGAGTGTCACGACGCCGGCCATGCAAGGAGTCATTTGCTGAACACATCCACTGATGTATGCGGTCTATCTGGTCATCAACCGTCAGTGCCCTAAAGTCATCAATTGACTGCAACGAAGTAGTCGCACTAACGAATTCGAGTAATTGTCCAGTTAACGTAGCGATCCTTCCACTTTCTAAGAGGTGCTGTCCCCCGTGTAGTGTAACCATGGTGTCGTATAATATGCACAGCGAACACTCACCAACAGCAACCATGTAGCGTAACTAACAAACAACACTTATTAAAGTGTGTCATGTTACAAATGTTGAAGTAGCTTACAAGACCATTGACCGCTTGCATTATTGTATGATACATATAAATTAAATGCTTGAAATATAATTTATATCTATTACTTTACTTCCTTTTTATGTAAATATGTATTACTAAAATAACAACAATAAATATTGAGTGATTTAGAAATACTAGATAACTAGAATAATTTTCATAGTATATAAGACAAAACATTTGAAGATAAAGGCAGACTTGAAATTACTAAGTAACAACTTGCCTAAGTTTTTTAATTGAAAAGGCTCACTTAATCCAGCAGTTCTTTTGAACGCCTTGTAATCAGGTGAAACCCTGACAGCTATTAAAAATAACCAAGGGCTATAGGGAAACAAAATAAACGTTACCTAATAACACTACATTACGATACTGCCAACGTTACTACATAACAATCCTACCAACGTTAATTACACCCGAGTCCGTGTGTGATAAGAGAGCCCAATCTCTATGAGATTATGGTCACTAACACCCCAGTCATCACACACCCGCCACCTAGATTTAAAAGCTGTCATCGCTACCCCGTTTGCAGCTGTCACGTCAATGTCACTAACTCCCCTGGGACCATCAAAAGTATAATGGTCATTCGACACAATGACGCACTTGGTGACCAGCCACTCACTAAGCATTACTCCTCGTACATAGTTCTGATGAGCAGGAGCTAACCTACTCATTTTAGAGAACCACATATGAGAGCATGCGTTTCCATCCAAGCCTAGGATTACAGGATAACTACTCGCGAGGAGTAGTACCAAATCCATATAACTTAAATAGGGCTCCAGAGGCCCCCCAAATGTACAATATATGCTGGCCAGGAACATCCTCCCAAAACCCCCTTCCACGGAAACGCAGACCCCCACTAACTACGACTAACTACTGTACAGTCAAGGTGCCTATCATTCACAATAACTGCAGAGTTTCCCCACAGTCCGTAAAAACCCGCATACCCCCGGCAAACCCCTAATTAGACAACCCGTAGTATACGGCTCTTGCATAAGTGTAAAAGTCGCCCCAAGGTCGCATATCGCCTGCCCGAGTTCGCAGATCACCGTATATGACCGCTGTAAAATTTTCAGGTCTTGCTCCACTTTAGTGGCGTGCCTTCTCTCTGGCAACTATGGCGCTGTACACAGGACAGGACGCCGACACCATCAGATGTCCGGACGAGAGTCCCTTAAATGCACAGTGACCAGCTTGTCCACAAACTCGGCATACACCCTACTTCATTCTGCACTCCCGTACCATATGGTCGAAGCCCAGGCATCTATAGCAGCTCGGAACAGCACCATGTAGGCGCACCAAAAAGCTAAACCACTTGATGTAGCACCGGCCATTATCCAGCAAACGCTGCATGGCCTCGCTACACCCCTAAAGCACCATGTTCACAGGATTACCTGTGGGCTTCCATGGCCCAGTTACCAGCCTTACGGACTTCCGGAAAAACTCAGGAGTCATATTATGCTTGAAATTCCAAGCATAAATATCATGCATGAATTCGCCCGGGGTGATCTCCGGATGCACCCTCTGCCCAACCACTTTTGGACCAAGCTTGTCCCTTATGGACACCTCCAGACCAACCTCTTTAAACTTCGCATTGACAGCAATTTTCTCCCTCTCTGCGACCGACAACGCCCGTAGCTCGTTCACGCGCACCCCAAGGGTGGGATCCACCTACGTTACGATCTTCTCCAGCACCTCTTTCGACGTCACACCCTTCTTCCCCTTAACGACCACCGACCATGTCTCGACCGGCTTCGGGGCGGATACCTGACTCGCTGGCGTCTGGGTCAGGACCTGAGTCCGTCTGGGCAGCACAGAGACAGGTGGCACTGTCGGGACCTTATGGGCCACCACTGTACCACCACTTACAGACTCGTGAACGTCGAGTCGTCCACGGAGCCGCTCGTTCTCAGCAACGAGTAGCAACAAGGGGGACTCGTACTTACCAGAGTGCACCAGAACACTCCTCCAGGAGGCTCGTCGTGACGGCCTTCATCTCCCCAATAACACAGGCTCCAGCGCAGCTAGAGCCCTCTTCCTGGGTCTGTTCTCCCTCTTCTCCTTCGCACCAGCAGCAGCACCAGAACCAGCAGCGCCAACAGCACCAACAGCACTAACAGTACCAGCAGCACTGGCAGCAGCAATAGCGCCATCAGCACGAGCAAAAGCGCGGGTCGCAGGCGGCGTTCCCGGCTGGAAACGCCTCCCCTTCTCGCAGTCCGCCTCCGAGCTCGAAAGCTCGCTTTTCGTGTGACTCACACGCGGCAACGGAGCTGGCGGCGGACCCATAGTCGCAACCGTCGGCGCCTCAGAAAGGTCGGACCCATCGCCCTTTCTCTTCTTCCGGAGTCGTTCAGACGGCATTGGACTACACAAAAAACAAGTCTACTAAAATGTAAGTGACACCTACCTTTCACTAGACGAGCAATTGCAATAATCAGGGTACAAACCAGGTCGTCAACAATCCAATCAGCAGCAGGGGGCAGTTAAAACAGATAGGAAGAATCCAAATCAAAAGCCAGGTACAGAACCAGTCAACCACAAGTGGCAGGGCCAATCTTCAGATGTTTTGAGACTTCTCAAAACAATTTTCAGCGTAGTCTCAAAAACTACAACACAGAAAGGCACTTTACACTCTAACTACTTACTTACTAACACTATTAAATTCACAAGAACTTGTTAAATCAACCGCAACGATTTCAAAAACACGTCCGTACAATTCAACATCTCACACGAGAATGACCTCTAAAGGGCAATAAAGGTCCCACACAATGCTCCAAGTGCGCTATGTATGGACATGGTGCTAAAAATTGTAACCGTATTGTAGTGTGTTCAGCCCGCGCCGAAACCATGATTATGCAGTATGTTCACTCAACAAAGGTAATAGTTATGGTAGTATAATTTATAAGTGCTACAACTGCACAAAGAAGAACTTAAAAAACGTCAACCATAGAGCTGGTGACCCAAAGTACCCAAGTCGTCAAGAATATTTAGAAATCCGTCATCGAGTAACATCTAAATCTAGGACGACCAGCAGAAGAACTAACGTAACATATTTTAAAGAAAACGATCATGATTTTCCTCAATTGCCAAGGCAAGAATCGCATAGTAATACACGCGATTCCCGCGAATTTGGTAATTTGTATTCTGAGTTAGCTGAAGGCAAGAGCTATAACAACAATAATAATGATGACATTTCCAATGAAAGACTTCTGGAAATATTTTTTGATGCTGTCGATGCTTTGCAAAGATGTCAAAAGAAGTTTTGGGTATGATGCTTAAACATGCCATATAATTCAACCGGTAGACACAATGTTCATATTTTGCATAGGAATGCCCAAGGCATAACAACTGAGTCAGCAGCTGCCCAGCTGGAATACGTTTTACACAAAAGGAAAATCGATATTCACCTTTTAAATGAGACTTTTTTGAAACCGTACCACAAACTTCAACTTGGTGATTATAAAATTTATAGAGAGGATCGATCTACTCATGGCGGAGAAGTTCTAATTGCAATTAAAGGTAACATTAAGCATACGTTGTTATCAAAAATAAACACAAGTACTGTTGAAAGTATTTCAGTACAAGTTATGATTAATAGAAGACCAGTTATATTCACTTCAGCGTATAATTCAGTTTTAATTTTACCAATTTTAAAGCTGATTTGGATAAATTAACTTCATTTTCAAAACACTATTTTATTTTCAGTGATCTGAATGCCCAACATACACATTGGAATTTAAGTCAAATAATTCGGCTGGTAATGATCTCTACAGCCACTGTCCTCAATCCAGCTACTACATTTATTACCCAAATGGATACACTCGCTTTGAACAAAATATTAACACCGTTTAACCGTCCACAGTAGACGTTCTTTTATCTAACTCGTATCTCCATTTTTCAAACCTTGAGACACATCCTAATATTTTACAGTCGGTCCATGTATATCTTGCGTTATTTCTGGACAAGTTCAAAACATGACATATTCAGTTCCCTTGTATTATCACGCAGAGTGGTCAGCAATCAGAAACTATGTGGGAAATGAAATTAAGTGTATGAACATTGAAAAACTGTTACTAATTCAGGTAATCTAGATTTTTGTGTAATTAATTAATATCTATACTTAAAGCAGCGTTTAGTACAATATCTGTCGATCATAAAAATTCTTGGCAACGAGAACTCTCTGGTATTAGTAAAATATTAATAAGAGAAATAAATACAAACGTAAATTTCAAAGATATAGGGATTTTAATTATAAAAATCAATTGAAAAGTATTTTGACTATTTAAGTATTAAAACTAATTGATATTCACCTTAGTAAAAACCGAAATGAATCCTGTTCAAAATTTATTTCATATTTGGCCTCGGGCCCTAAAAAATTTTGGAAAGTAAAAAAAAACCCTTAAAGGAAGCAAAATGCCTTTTACTGATCATCGTGTAAACGGTGAAGTTTTAAAATCTGGCAATTCACGCACCATTACTTTAAATAATTCTTCACCTATGGACACAACTGTCTCAAGATTCATTCATGATCTTAATGATACAATTCTTGACAGATCTAACGTAGAGCTTACCAATTTAGATGAAGTTAAATCGTTTGTACTTTTATTGAAAAATAATAAAGCCCCCGGTTTACATGGCATTAATAGCATTAACCTTAAAAATATGCCAGATTGCTCTTTTGAATCTTTATGTAAACTTTTCAACTCTTGTTTAATAGAAGGATATTTTCCAACTATTTTTAAGAAGGCAAAAGTTACCCCAATTCTTAAGCCAGGAAAGGATCCTTAATTACCATCTAGCTATAGACAAATCAGCATTCTAAGCCTAATGGATAAAGTATTTGAAAAAATAATTAATAAGAGAATTTTGGACTTTTACAACCAAAATAATATTATTAACCCTCAATAGTTTGGATTCCGCAAGGAGCACTCTACAGTACATCAACTAAAAAGAGTAGTTAACTTTATTGAATCCAACAAAATATATCGTAAGAGCTCTGGAGTTATTTTTCTTAACATTGAAAAAGCCTTCGATTCAATATGGCATGAAGGCCTGGTTTTTGAACTAAATTCCTTCAATTATCCAACGAACTTGCAAAAGATAATAAAGAGTTTTTTAGGTCAGCGCTCATTTGCTGTATCTATAGATAACACGCTATGTAGTGATAGATAAATCCCTGCGGGTCTGCCGTAAAGATCGGTATTATCACCTACTCTTTACTCAATATATATTTCCGATTTTACTGTTCGCCAGAATCAAGAAATAGCTTTTTACGCTGGCGACAGTGTTTTTATTTGTTCCGGTAAGGTGTCGAACGCAATAATCAAAAAAATGGAAGATAGTTTAAAATCCACCAATAAATATTTTGATAAATGGAAGATAAAAGTTAATGTTAGTAAAACACAAGCTATTATATTCCCGTATAACAGATCGCAGAAACGTATTCCTATAAAACATTTATATTCTAGTTGAGTTTTTATTCCTCTGCAGGATAGTATCAAATATCTAGGAATTATCTTAGATAAAAAACTATCATTTAAACAACACATATAGTATATTTGTGATAAAGCAATCAAATGCGGCCGTGCACTTTACCCCTTGCTCAATAGAAGATCTAAACTTAATTTAAAAAACAAAATTCTTATTTACAAAATGTGTATTCGACCAATTTTGACTTATGGGTGCCAAGTCTGGTTTAATAAAATTGGAAAACTTACACAAGAAAATAACAGATAATACAAAATAAAAATCTGAAAATAATTCATAACCTACACCTAAGATATTCTACTGATCTACTGCATAGAAGCTTTAAGCATAAAATGTTTAATTCATTTGCAAGGGAACTGACTCTGTCATATAATGAAAAATTCAGAACGTCTACATATGAAATAATATGAAATTTGCTAAACAATCACTAAGACTCTTTTTTACTTAAAGCGTTATAATTGATGGTTCTTTTTAAAACTTCTTATAACGTCTAAGTATGTACAAGGTTTTTTTTTTGCCAAATTTTCCTTAACACTGTGATATTACTAGTTTACTTATTTAATTATTTAAATGTTAATTGTTGTAATACTTTTAAGTAAATTCTCATAACAATGTAATTATTTTATAAAGGTTTCAATAACGTCATAAAAAAAGTTATAAAAAAATTCTTAAACATTCTACATAAAAGACTTCATTACAAGTTTCATGTAAGACATCAGTAAACATCATATCCTCCAAAACAGGCTGGGATTTATAAATATTTCGTTTAAAAACAATTAAATAAAAGAGTGAGTGTTTTATTATTGTAAACAAACATATGTTCTATCAGTGAGATATAAAGTATGACTAGTAAAACTCGAAACAGCATAAATAATAGAAACAAATATATATACAGACAAGCAAAACATAAATATTGGAAAGTGATGAAGCCCTGAAATGTGATGTAGAAAAATTTTACATGCTCTTTGCACGAGAGTTGACAAAAAACAATATGAAAAATTAATAATAAATTCCTCCTTGGAATATAAATGTTAATATTGTGTGCCAAGCTGTGTGACCATTTTAGCATTTTTGCAACTAAATTTAGCATTTTCTACTCCGATTTAGCCGCAAATTTTTCATTTAGCATTTGACATATTATTTAGCAGTTTTTAATAATATATTTAGCATTTTCTATGATTTTTCAAAATAAGGACAAAAATTTAAATGTTGAAATTAATACTATTGTCTGCAAAATATAAACATTAACGAAAGTAGTAGTAATTTTAATATCAACGTCAGCAAAAACTTATCAAATTAAAAAAAGGGGCAACTAATAAGTGCTTAGTTCAAAGGATTATTATAGTCCGCTTCGTGAACTTAATAAAAACGAAAATTAGAAACCTTATCAAATACAATTAATGTAATAATTTTTGATATGTTTTGAAATAGAGGTATATTTACTTGTTACCTCATTATTTAGTTTTTAAGCAAATACGTATTGTTATTTTAACATGAAATTGAAGTTATTAAAGTAGTGGATCGGGAACAGAACTGACTGTTTTTTGGATCGGTCTATACATGATAATCTAACGCATGAACAAAGAAAGTTTAACAATTAAAATTTGTATCATCGCGTCACATTGTTCGATCATGATCCATAGTAGTGCAGAATGAAAAATTTATGGAAATAAATCTCTAACTTCCAATCTGCTGGTTGGATTTACATAAAATTTCAAGTAGGCGTAGCAGAGGACTGTACCATAAGTTTGGAAGGGGGGCCATACATACCCCTCATTGGCGGATTTATTGGGGTCCAAAATAGCTGACATAGAAAATTTGTAACCGCTTGTCAAATTTTTGTTTCTTATCTTATTTCAAATATCTTTACATCTTCTTAAAGCCCTCGATAAGGCCTATGAAAAACGCGCTTACATGTGCTATAGTTTTCAAGTTATTTGCATTTGAAATTTCAACTATCTCAATTTTGCAAAATCTTGGTCCAGTTTTTTCAATGTATGGCCCAATATTTTTATCCGATTTTCTAAAATTTTTTTAGGTAAAGAACAAAATTAACTATCAAGGAATCATTATTTTTTCGATTTTCGTATTGAAAATTGAAAAAATAATGTAATGTTTAATTTACCATATATGTTTTAAAATCAAAAGGCCAGTTCTGCAAACTGAATGCGATTTCGGAAACTTTAATGTGTTCCAGAGAGTTTGCCAACGACCTTTTCCTAACCTGCAACAAATGTGGACTTTATAGACAAAATTAAAAAAAAAGATCCCATTTTTGGTAGTTTAGTGGCTTTTATGGGAATTGTGACATTTTTACAAAAATATGAAATTTTTTTAATCTTTACCATTTTAGTTGACAAAATCAGCAATCACCGAAAATTTCGTTAGGATATCGCAACTAATAAAGATTGTATTAGAGATAAAATTTTTTACAAAGAATTTGCTTTATTTCCAAAAATTATAAAAAGTATGGACTCCATTCCAAACCTAAATTGTACATTTCCATGCGACGACTATGTGAAATTTTATGTAAATCAAACCAGCAAATTAGAAGTTACAGATTTATTTCCAAAAAAAAAAAAAATTAATTTTGCCCCACAGTGTGATGTACATTACTAGGTGCAAAGTCAATAATATTGTGGTCTTTATTATGTGAATTGGATGACTTTTTCTTATTCTTTATCTTATATTATTTTCTTTCTTCTTCTGCTTATATAATCTGTTCTGTTTTTATAATTATAAAAAATTAAAAAGAAATAAAAATATACCACTGAAGAAGAACTTTATTAATTTAGCATTATTTTTTAGCATTTTTAAATAACTTTAAAATTTTTTAGCTTTACTTTAAACGTGATTTAGCTGAAAATTTTTTCTCATCTGGTCACACTATTGTCAAGTGATAATGTATGTGCAAAAGAGATCAAAACAAGATTGAATAAGCAGGATGATATAAGAGAAATGATTCATTCATGTTATTGCGGGATATTTAAATACTAAATTATATTAACTACTACTATAACTCGAGAACGGTTTGATCAATTTAGATAAATAAAACTTCAATAGATGCAGAGAATGAATAAAAAAAACAATGTTAAGATAACTTGAAGATAATTTTAATTTTGCCGATAAAAAAATAATGTTAAGATGGCTTGAAGATAATTTTCGTATGAATCTTTTGGTTTTTGAATTGTCTAAATCGGAAATGGTATGGTAAAATATAGTATGTATTCGCCTTATTAAAGGGGAGATGTTACAAATGCTTATAAAAAAATCACGATTTGATGAAAAAAAAAAAACGGAAAGCAGATTAGTCAAGGACCAACCAGTGTAATTAGTGCTAGTTTTTTTATGAAAATCTTTACTTAATGAAATTTGGTAAGAATTATAAAGAAAAGTTATTGAATAAATATTATTTAGACTAAAATGCCGATAGTAGGAACGCCAAAAATTAAATTTTAAATAAATATTTACAACAACTCAGTAAATTATGAAAAGAAGTTTCATGTTCATCAGCACCTAAATAGCAAAATCACCTAGAATTTTAATAGATGCAATCGGAAAGCCCTACAATCATTTTTTAAGCTACATGCGCAAATAAATAATTCCAACTTCGACTTATGTGAAGCCTTTATAACTACAGAAATTTTTTTTAAATTATCTAATCCGATTTTATTGAATTTCTTAAAGACCTACAGGAATGGAAGCATTCCATCTCAATATACGCTCAGAAACAATTTTGTAGAAAAACATATTCAATTTGAAGAAATAAATTCATTTTTAAAAAACAAATTCATATGGGTAAGCATGGAACAAACTACAGGCATTACCGGCCGATATACTGTAACTCTTGAGGATTTGCATCACAACGTTGATGGGAGAAAACGAAAGTTTTTAATTAATATTGTACAACGCACAGTGGTCCCAAAACGATTTTTTTTTTGGAAATAATTCTGTCACTAGAACTACTGGATGTATTTAAATGAAATTTCACATGGAAAATCCCATGCAAGTAAACACTTGCACAGTTACACTCAAACCAAACTCTTTATTAGTTTGAGTGCGTATTGATGAGTATTTTTGTGTTTTTGCTATTAGTTGGTATGGTTATTTCCTTTAATAGATTAGTAACATATTTATTTTACTATTATTTGCTGACACAGATAAAGTGGATATAGAACCTTGTACTATTAATACATGTTGTAATGTTGATAATACATATTATTACGTCTTATGAAAATGCAGAACTTAGTAGATTCATTAGAATTAGTTTCGAATAGTATTTTAGCCCATTATCTATCACTAATGAGTATGGGCGGATATCAGAAATAATCCATTTTGTTAAAACATCCACACATGCCTTTTTGGTCTCCTCATTCGGTTCAATAAGATCATTTTCTTTTCTCATTCCGTTCAATAAGTTCATTCTTTAACAATGCATTTTTTAACAGCACTTATGTATGTTTAAATTTAATAACAAGTTTTGATTATATTTATATACATTTTTAAAAATTTTGCAAGCAACAAAATTCGTTAATGCACTATCATTTTCATATTTTATAAGACAAAAGCAGTCCCATATTTTGCTTCGTTCCCTTTTTTCACTATCTTTATACACATTTCTTAAAATAAATAAGAAAAAAATCTCACTCAATGCAAAACCAGAAATAACTGTAACTGTTTTTATGAGTATAGTAAGTGTGTAAAGACAAAATCATACTACATTAGTTATAATCATTTTCTCATTTATACCAATACTCACAAGTATTTATTTGTTATATATGTTTTGAGTATACTTTCAGTTCTACTCTTGCACGTCTTTACTCTAAAGTTGGTCGCCTGGGGTATGAAAATTTAAAAAAAATCGCCAAAACTTAAAATGCTTAACATTTGTGGTAACAGTCTCCCCGTTAATTTAATTTAATTTAATTTAATTTAATTTTCTTTATTTATTTGTGGAGTTCAAAAATGTCAAAGCTGAAATTAAAAAAAGAAAAACACCTTGATTACATACCTACATATGTTCGCTAAACATACAAAAAGTATTTAATAAGTCATGCCTCTGATAACGACATGGTGACTGGGATTTTGTGTATTTCGGAATAAGAAAGTGGGAATATATTTATGTTCTTACTTTAAGGACAACTTTTTTATATTATATTAAAATTTCACATAATTGTTTTATTTATATTAAGGTTCAAATATTATTATTTTTTTTTTTCTTTTTTTACAAAATAACACTAAACATCAAAATTTTTCAATTTTTTGATAAATTTAATGAGTGAAATTCAGTTCTACTACTTTACTATTTACATTATTATTTTTCAAATTATAAAATTTAAAATGATACCAAATATTTGCATAAAGACCAGTCATCTGTTTAAATTCAATTTGAATTTGCCGTTTTTCATTAGTTCCTTGTTGTTCCTAACACTTTTTTGTTGCTTTCCAGGTATACTTCTATATTTAAGATCATACGCAATATGAAGCATGTATTCTAAAAATAGTAAAAGGGCATGTAGGGGAGATATACAAAAGTTTAGGGCATCTTTAATAATATTTGTAGAGCTGTCTGTAGGAGTTTGTGAAAATTGTAATTTTTTCAATACAGAAAGAACTAAAAGAAATTACCAATTTCGGAGGTCCTCCCCCTGTCCCAAGAAAAGCTAGAAACTTGTGCTTCACCAAACATACCACAGCAATAACTATGTGAAATATATTTAATAGTTTAAAAGTTACACAAAATTATTAAAAAAGAAAAAACATGCACTTATGTATATAGAATGCTGCAATACACACCTACCATAGTAATGAAGGAAAATGTGCAATGCGCAATGTGTGCTGAAGAGGGTCAAGTTTCAGTTAGTTTTTGAAGGAATGTATAAACTATTTATGCAAATATTTTGTATCATTGGAAAGTTTATAACTTAAAAAATAATAATATAAATAGCAAAGTATTAGAACTGAATTTCACTCATTAAATTTATCAAAAAACTTAAAATTTTGATGTTTAGTGTTATTTTGTAAAAAAAAGAAAATAATAATAATAATAATAATAATAATAATAATAATAATATTTGAACTTAAATAAAATATATATACTAATAAAGCTGCCATTATCAAATCTTAGTGCAATATAGAAAAAGTTGTCCTTATTACAAGAACATAAATAGATTCCCACTTTTTTTATTCCGAAATACCCAAAATCCCAGTTCGGGAAAAAACTTGTTTTAAAAATGTATTTTTTTCAGTAAAATGGTCACTCTGTCGTTATCAGAGGCGTGGCTTTTTAAATATTTTTTGTGTGTTTAGCGAACATATGTAGATAAGTAAACAAGGTGTTTTTTTAATTTCTGCTTTGACAGTTTTGAGCTACACAAATAAATGAAAAAAAAAAAACGAGAAAGAAAGATATAGTCGTTCAAGACTGGCTATATGATACCCTTCGCCATTGTGAGCATAAAAATTCGGGAGGGGACTTACCTGTGGCCAATTTTACTAAATATAAAATAAAATATACAAATACAGAATAACGCGTTCATACTAACATCTAGATGATTTTATGCACTTTAGGGCGATTCATGGAAGTGGATTTATATGTGAGCTATGGTATATTATGGACCGATTCTCATAAAATTTGGAAATATTGTTTCTATTGCATAAAACTTATTTGTTAAAATATTAACTTGATACTAACATTCGTATGGGATTTATGCACGTTAAAGTGATTTTTGGAAGCGGTGAAAAAGTACTGCAAACAATAGTTGAATATGATGTATGTATTTTATTAGTATTTCTAAAAATAAACAAATTAATAATAAATTCCCATGAAACCAAATTCATGAGGTTTAAGCCATACTTATCAAGAAATAATGTGTATATGAGTGTCCATATTGATGGCTAATTAATTACTTAATCAGAAAGTGTTAAATATCTAGGAATAAACTTAAGTCACAATCTTTTATGAGAAAAAATTAAATCAAATTTATCATCAGGAATTTGTATTTTGTATAAGTTTAAAAACAAATTAGATGAAAATTACCAATCACTAATTCACTTACACTTAACTTATCTTTCTGGAATCAGTATTACAGCACAAAATTAAGCCTTAAAAAATTGTAAATTTTGCAAAAAATATATTACCAATTAAAGTTTTATATAAACAGCAAATATTATTATATGTTTATAAATGTTTAAAGTTGTAACACATACCATACAATTTAACAGTAATATGTCACATACACGGATGATAGAAAGGCAATCAATGACCTAAAAATCGTAAGATGTCGACTTGAATCGACAAAATAGAGAATTTTGTTTTCTGGCCCTAACGAGTACAACCACCTACCTGATCGTAAAATAATATCTCAACATTATCAACTTTTAAACTAAAAGAATATTTACTTCAAAATATTGAATTACTTCTTGTAAATTAAATTAAAAAACACATTGTATATAAACACTTGTAATGTAAATAGTTAAGATGCCAATTGCTTCTATAAAGCAATAAATACGATAAATATAAAAAAAGCATTCTTCGAGTGAATACCCCAAAACTCATGTATAATTTTTAATAAATGCGTTTTAATATTATAGACCAATTATACGCTGCCACACATATATCTACATATAGTAAGGCCCACCTAAATAAATGAAAATGTTTAGCAATTGGTTTCGAATCACTTTCTAATAGGGTTTGAACAACTCTAATGTTCTTATTTATTTTGCAAGTTGCTTAATTTCACTTTGAGAAAATTTTCTCACAAAAAGCTTTTTGTATATATGTCTGTATGTATGTATGTTTAATTGTGAAGTGAAGTGTTTTACAAAATAAGTAATTTGAAAAAAAATATTTGTTATACTGATCCTGAATTTCGTTCAATTTAACAAAATTCAGATTTTGAAAATTGTCCTAAAAATACGAGCATTTCGATAACCAACAAATTAGTTTTTTTATTTTCTATTGTTTTGCTATCATTTGTAACTAAATGCTCCTCTGTCCAACCATTATTGACTATTATTTCATTCACGGGGAAATATGTTCGACGAGTTTAGACTACATGTTTCGTTGAGTCTAACTCGCAGATTTGAATCCAAGATAATAGTTATTTACATTTGTAAAATCTTTTCCAAATAATACAATAGATTAAGGGCAGGACGAGTATAAACAACTAGAACCTGTAACATTTTGAATGATAGTGTTTTTGTGTTATTAAAATTATGGACTATTATAAAATATTATTTGTGAGCCTGTTTGATAGAATTCAAGCACTATGTATTGTACGATTTCGAATTTCCAAAATCAAAATTCTTTTTGTCTGACGTTTCAAAATCCATCTTTTTTTGTAAAACATTTTTTTTCTACTCATGAAAATTTTAAACTAAATTACTATATATCTATTTAGCTAATAATAATTTAGATTAATTTATAATTATTTTTATATTTGATTATTTACATAGTGATGTTAATTTACTTTATACTTACATTTTGTACATTCATTACTTTATTTACACTACATAAGTATTTACACTTCATCAATTACATCTATTGCACAAATATTGATATAAAAGTTGACTGGAATAAGTTACAATTATGAACGAATCAACATATTTTAGGGTTTTTTTTTCTAGATTTATTACGTGTAATAAATAAATAAATAAAGGATAAATTAGTGATTAGATATGATTTTTTTATTTTATTTGAAATACCCTCCATTATTAAATCGATTGAAGTTTGCGTAACTTTTTTGGAACCAGCTGTCAACTTGTGTTTAAATTTTGTCATTGTTTTGGGCACAACATTAGTCTTCCTTAATTCCCTTTTAATAAGGGCCCAATATCTTTCAATTGGCCGAAGTTCTGTACAGTTTGGAGGGTTTACATTTTTCGAAACAAAATTTGCTTTTTTTTTATTGTACCATTCTAAAGTACTTTTACCGTAATGGCGCGATGACTAATCAGACTAGAAGAATGTTGAGACTCCATGTTTTCTTATAAATGGAAGCAGCCTTCTTTGTAAAAACTCATTGATATACGATCCACTTCTCTCATCACATCTGCATATACCTTGCCAAACAAGAAACTTTTGGGGAAAATTTGGTGGTTTTTTGGTACGCAAATTTTTTGGTAATAAATCTGAATCTCCTAAACTACTGGTCGGATCAAATTGAAATGTATGGAAGAGTTGTAGAGGAGGACCTAGGCTTTCAGAAAAATCATCTTTTAGTCACCCTGTGATAACACGAGATAAGCTACAGGGTGTCAAAGTTGACTACCTCGAGTATGTAAAAGTTAAAAAAAATCTTAACTTGTACAAATGAAGTCCGATTTTAAAGATTTTTATATTTCTGGAAAGTGCTTGGCAAGATAAAGAAAAAATAAGCTTACTCATCTAAGTTATCTCTTACAGTTAAAAAGATATTTACGCTTGAATTTTGAATTTTTGATTTTTTGGCTCGACTTTCTTTCGTTTTTCGGGAATAAGTCCGGAGATATATGAGGCAACAATTTTTTAAAAATATTCTGTAATTTGCTACATATTTCAAAATAATATGCTGAAAGAATTTTTGGATTATCTCAATTCGTCTAGACGTGAAAAATATTCAAAGTCAGCACTCTGAAATTGGCATGAAAAATGGCTATTTTTTTACAAAAATATAGTACAATTCATTCACTTTTTTCTCAAAGTTCCGTTAATAAAAAAATTTTTTCCTTATTAATTTCAAAAGATAAGGCTTCATAAATGGTTAATAAAGAAATTTTGAATTGATTTAAGTTTGCACCCTACATCCAGCATTGGCCGAAAATTGTCAATGTTAAAAAATAGTTTCATTTTTATCGATTAATAAAAAAAAGTCACGCGAGCTTTTTTAAATTTGGTACCCATATTTTTTATAGAAATAGATTTAGAATGATTTAACACTAAACTGCTTCCCGCCCGGCCAAAAACCAATGCAGGAGTGGAGATTTTATGTTAAAAGGCAGTTTTTTTAACGACTATTTTTAAAAGCATATTAAAAGCATATTAGCATAATATTTTTAATATTATTTCTTATGTAATGTATAAAACACAAATCAAGCTTTCATTCCTAAAAAAATCAATAAAATAGCTCCAAGAACCTATTTTTGGTAATTTTTCAAAAATAAATTTTTTTTCCAAAAATAGCTGAAAATCCAAAAAAATTTAATTTTTTTAATACAACTCCATTAATTTTGCAAATACTTTAAAAATGTTAAAAGAATATAAAAATAGACTTATTTACCAATTCAACGATATATAAAATGTTGATATAGGTCATTTAATAATAGTAATATAATGGCCTCAAAACTACCAAGTCACGTCAAAAGTTGCAAAATTCACTATTTTGTTCCGTATTTCCATATGTGTGTATACGTAACACTCAACTGCATTGTTTATTTTTGTTACGAGATAATAATATTTATTAATGAATTTATTTAAAGTGTTCATAATTTTTTTCTACTGAAAAGGTTTTTAAAATTACCTAAGTACATAAATAAGTATATTTTCCTTCGTTTTTTATTACATTTTTTAAAGTTTTTAAATAATTTACCTAGCTACTTAAGTAATGTATTATAACAAAAATGATTTTTTTTACAATCGCATAGGTACATTTTTTGACGTACCTGTTTAACACTACAGGTCATAAAAATAAACTGAATGAAATTGGGGGTTTTGAGCAAAAATTTAAATTTTTTAATTCATTTTTGCCTGTCACCATTTACCTGATATAAATATTCTTTTTCTATATATAAGTATCCTTATAAATATGCAGATTTATTAGTGAATTTGCCATTATGGAGATTACATTAAAACACTTTTCTATTTGCAAAGTAATCTGGGATAATCTATCTGATATTATAAATCGTCCAGATAAAATAAGAAAACTCATTGATACAGTAGTATCTTTTGGTTTAACTCTTACTGCAGAAGACAGTTTAAAGCTCGAAAATTTTTATAAATCATACGAAAAAAGGATGCAAGCTTCAGATTGGTCAATACCAAAGTTCAAGAAGAAAAATGAAGAGTGGTTGGAGGGAGAAATACCAATTTTCATCGGAAAGCAGAAAAAGGGTCGACCAAAAAGAAGTTACGATGAAGTTCAGCTAAGAACAAAGAGGACCAAACAGGAATCTATTCTAAATTCACATACGAATGTCGAAATAAAAGATACATTTAAAGCTTTAGTAACACGTACGCAACCAAAGGAAGTAGAAAAAGTTATAGATGTGTTACCAACAGCTTCTCCCAATCGATTACATCGGATAATCGAAAGCATAGTGACACCGAAATCAACATCGTCCTTTACCTCTGAAGATGCTTTAGCTCTAATATTAAATTTAGGATTATCAAGAAACCAATACGAGATTTTGAGGAAATCTGTTAGCGAAAAAGGATATGATATCTTTCCCAGTAGCAAATCAGTGAGAGAAGCGAAAAGTAATATTTTACAGCCTATGGAGCACCCGGTTAATGCTTCTGTTAAAAGTGCTAAAGTTAATATATTGCAATTACTTGAAAATACTGCCTCTAGAATTATATCTACCTTCAGCAATGATAACATTGAAAAATGCAAAGACTCTGAACTTATTTTAATATTCAAAAGGGGCTGCGATGGAACATCAGGATTTTCGGAATACAAACAACTGGATGGAAGTAATTCTGGAAATAATTATTCCTCGCTGTTTATAGCGTCTCTGGTACCACTTCGAATGCGCTTAAATAAGCCTTCATCATCGACAAGAAATGACTCGCTTTTTGATGATATATGGATAAATTTAACTCCAGGTTCCAAATTTTTGTGCCGTCCAATCCTTTTTGATTACACAAAAGAAACCACGGTTACAATAAACAGCATTGTCAACCAATTGGAAGAAGAAATTAAAGCATTGCCCCCAATATATGTAAAAGTATCAAACAGAACTATTAAAGTTACATTTCAACAACAATTAACGATGATTGATGGAAAAGTTGCAAACGCTATAGCAGATACAACATCTACATGGAAATGTAATATATGTGGAAAAATAAGTTCACAATTTCAGGATAATTCTGAAGTCCTTGTTAATAAAAATTCTTAAAAATTTGGAATATCACCACTCCACGCAAGGATAAGATTTTTGGAGTACAGAAAGTACAGAAATATTCCCGGGCAGGAAAATGCTACAGTAAAAAACAACTTGGAACTTTACGAATTACGAAAAGAGGAGAAGAAAAGAATTCAATTAGAATTCAAAGAACAACTCGGATTAATAATTGATAATCCTCTACATGGCTATGGAAGCTCAAATGATGGAAATACAGCAAGACGTTTCTTTGAAATTCCGGAACTCACATCTTCAATCACAGGCATTGACTTAAATATTTTGAAGCGTTTTAAGATTATATTGGCAGCCATTAATAGCAAAAAACAAATTAATGCGGACAAATTTAAAATTTTTGCTTACGAAACTAAAGAACTACTTAACATTACATACCCCTGGAAATCAATGACTCCAACAATTCACAAAGTATTGGCTCATGGTAAAGAAATAATAGAAAATAGTATTTTGCCATTGGGAGAGCTAACAGAGGAAGCACAGGAAGCCCGAAATAAAGATGTTAAACATTTCCGACTCTTCAATACTCGAAAATGTTCGAAAATAGCGCAAAATATGGACTTAATGGAATATTTATTAATATCATCAGATCCAGTTATATATTCTATAAGAACACGATGGCTACCAAAAATCACTCTTGAAATAGAAAAAGAGGATTCCGAAGCTAAGGAAGTTAAAAATTTGCTAACGTTTGATGTTTCTGATTATTTTCAAGAAAATATCTAATAATATCTTCGATAATATATTCTTAATAAAATAAATATACGGGATATATGTATAATAAGTATGTAAATATGTAGAACAAATTAAATAAACATTACTCAAATAAAGAATTTACTACTTTATAATAACAAATATATACCTACATAATACATTAGAAAACTAAAATGTTACGTATACACACATATGGAAATACGGAACAAAATAGTGAATTTTGCAACTTTTGACGTGACTTGGTAGTTTTGAGGCCATTATATTACTATTATTAAATGACCTATATCAACATTTTATATATCGTTGAATTGGTAAATAAGTCTATTTTTATATTCTTTTAACATTTTTAAAGTATTTGCAAAATTAATGGAGTTGTATTAAAAAAATTAAATTTTTTTGGATTTTCAGCTATTTTTGGAAAAAAAATTTATTTTTGAAAAATTAGCAAAAATAGGTTATTGGAGCTATTTTATTGATTTTTTTAGGAATGAAAGCTTGATTTGTGTTTTATACATTACATAAGAAATAATATTAAAAATATTATGCTAATATGCTTTTAATATGCTTTTAAAAATAGTCGTTAAAAAAACTGACTTTTAACATAAAATCTCCACTCCTGCATTGGTTTTTGGCCGGGCGGGAAGCAGTTTAGTGTTAAATCATTCTAAATCTATTTCTATAAAAAATATGGGTACCAAATTTAAAAAAGCTCGCGTGACATTTTTTTTTTATTAATCGATAAAAATGAAACTATTTTTTAACATTGACAATTTTCGGCCAATGCTGGATGTAGGGTGCAAACTTAAATCAATTCAAAATTTCTTTATTAACCATTTATGAAGCCTTATCTTTTGAAATTAATAAGGAAAAAATTTTTTTATTAACGGAACTTTGAGAAAAAAGTGAATGAATTGTACTATATTTTTGTAAAAAAAATAGCCATTTTTCATGCCAATTTCAGAGTGCTGACTTTGAATATTTTTCACGTCTAGACGAATTGAGATAATCCAAAAATTCTTTCAGCATATTATTTTGAAATATGTAGCAAATTACAGAATATTTTTAAAAAATTGTTGCCTCATATATCTCCGGACTTATTCCCGAAAAACGAAAGAAAGTCGAGCCAAAAAATCAAAAATTCAAAATTCAAGCGTAAATATCTTTTTAACTGTAAGAGATAACTTAGATGAGTAAGCTTATTTTTTCTTTATCTTGCCAAGCACTTTCCAGAAATATAAAAATCTTTAAAATCGGACTTCATTTGTACAAGTTACGATTTTTTTTAACTTTTACATACTCGAGGTAGTCAACTTTGACACCCTGTAGCTTATCTCGTGTTATCACAGGGTGACTAAAAGATGATTTTTCTGAAAGCTTAGGTCCTCCTCTACAACTCTTCCATACATTTCAATTTGATCCGACCAGTAGTTTGGGAGATTCAGATTTATTACCAAAAAATTTGCGTTTGACCCCACTGTGTAACATCTGCTACATAAAACTTTTCATCCGTTGCACAACATTTAAACTAAAAAAAAAAATAGTAGATTCGCTCTCTTTTTAGCTTCAGCATTCTCCTTTGCGTTCGAGTATGGTACTTTTTGCACTTTAAACATTGCGCACATAGCTTTCAGAACATTTGACACGTCTAGCCACTTCGCGTCTGGAAATGTTTTATTTTTGTCCTGGTCCAGGTTTCCAATCAATTGTAAGGTCATTGTTTAACTTTCTTTCCACTCTAATAACTAATTTTCTGCTGACACGTAGTTTTTTTTAATTTTTAATTTTTTTTTTTTTTTTTTTGTAAGTCTAATTTGGATGAGTTTTCAAAGATATATTGATCACAAAAATAAAAACAAGTTATCAGCAGACAAAGTTACAAACAAAAATATGTGTTATATTCGTCCGTCTGTCTGTTCACATAAACTTTGTAATCAAACTTCAGGTCGCAATTTCGAAGATAATTAATTTGACACAAATGCTTTCAATGCCCCAAGGACTCACCTAATTGAAAATGGTTGAATTGTTTCACCTACCCCCATACAAATGTTCCCTCGAATTTTTACGCACATAAATGCCATAAATAAATCACTATTAAAAACGGCATAAATAAGTATATAGAGATAAAAATCAGTGTGCCAAATTTTAAGATCGGATTATAATTGACTATAGCTTTCAAATAAGGCCCACTTTTAAAAATCGATTTAAATTGCACAAATTTTGTATAAATCAAAATAATATTTTGCACAAATGAGTTTTATAGAACTATAAGTCACAAACCGTATTTGACAATAATCGGTCCAATTGACCACAGGTGCCACATAAGATTCTGTATGGAAATCGCTTTGATTACAATCATAATAGTGTAGGATATCACATAGTCAGGCTTGACCGAATATATAGGTGGTTTTTATTTAATGAAAATGGTTTATTAGAAATTTTAAATGAGTTTATTTTACTAAAGGTAAGTTTTTCCGATATCTGTTGTTGATGGCACTTTAAGGAAAAAAATTGTAAAAATGTATGGTATTTTTTTACACATTTTCTTAAGGAAATCCCCTTTTAGAAATATAATATGAAACTTGATTTACTAACAACGTTTAAGTACAAGTTTATTTATAATTTATTATATTTAAATAATTTCTCAAAAAAGTTAAAATATGAAAAACTAAGAATTTAAAAACTAAGGAAAAAATACACCAAAGTTTTTCGAAATAGGGGATGATAGAGTTTAAAATTCGATTTTTTGTTAAAAGATATTTGTATAAATCAGTATTATAAATTTATTGCAGTGTCTCTTCTAAATAGGATATTCACTCGAATAATGTTTGGTTGATTAATCGAGAAATTAAAATCAAATAATTGTTCGATTAAATTAAAATCAATAGTTTCGAGTAAATTATGCCGATTATTCGAATAATATTCTAAATCTTCCATAAGAAACAAATTGGAAGATTTTTATTTGGAAAAACATATTGTTGGTTCTACGAATGACAGTTCAGCCAAAGAATCTTAGTTTGATTCAGAGGATATGATAAAAATATGAGTAATAATATATTTTATCAAAATTAATGCTTAACATTTTTGATTTGTTTCTTAATAAAACACAAGGGTAGCACAGAATGCTTGTTTTATTTTTTAATAAAGATTAAAAAAACGAGAAATATTTTAAGATAAAATTTATTCGAATAACTCGAGTAATTTAAAAGCTTTACTCAATTGTTCGATTAATTTAAAAACAGTATTTTCGGGTTATTTGATTAATCGAATAATGAAAAAGTAATTTTATTCGACTTTTTCATTATTCGATTAATCAATAACTCGAAAATACTATTCTTAAATTAACTGAATACCCTAGTACTAAATGAAAATTGATAAGTTATCAATGATAACTACTACACTTACAATTAGCATCTGTTCCAGTCGTAGTATTGAATAGTTGTTGGTTATGTGAAGCGTCTGAGAAATTTTGCGGTAAAACTGCGGCTGATTGAAGTTGCTTTGGAGGTGCTTGTAGTTGTTGTTGTATATTCTGGTTTGTTAATATATATGGGGAGCTAATGTGCTGCAAAGCAGCAGCATGCTGCGGTTGCGTTGGAATAGACAATTGCGGGTTAAACATAACGGTATAACCTTGTGCTGCGGCTGACATTGCAGCAGTTTGTGAGTTTGTATTAACAATTTGGTGCTGTGCATGAACGGGATGTCCGGTATTTGGTAAAAATCCTCCCGCAAAGTTAATAAAACCTGGTTGACCTGATCCTGACGGTTGTATATATAAAAGAGGCTGTTGAGTTGGGACGTCAGTAGCTAAATTAAAAGAAAGAAAAAAAGTGCAATTGTTATATATATGTTCTCAATAGAGTTTTTTACTTTTTATTAACAGTTTTATCCATTTTATTATGTTAAAGATTTAGAATCGATTTTAGCAAACGTGCATGGTACCATTAACATTATTAAAATATTGTAATGTTATATAATTATTTATTTCATCCAGAAGGCACTAAATTATGAATCTAATTTCGTTGATCAATTTAACAAGGTTTTGAAAACCATTCTTCTATGGTTAACTGATGAACATATTAATTTTAAATTCCATAAAAATTATAAATTTTAAAATTTTTTGTTGCTAAAATCAAGTAGTACTCCATTAATAATGGTGAAGTTTTTAACAACTTGTCCGTTATTTTGTTCATTATCTTAACAAAGAATATTTACTCGTATATATTTTGACCAAAAAAAGTACCACTAAAAAAAATTGAACTATTTCAGAACATATTTATACTTAAAGTTAAGGAAATGAAACGGTATACAATCATACAAATTAATAGGGTTTAGAGTAGTATACTCAGCAGTCTTGCTTTGTATTCTGTTGGCACTAGGGTTCCACAATTTTTACATTAAGTATAGATCTAAAAACGCATTATGTTTTTGAGACAAAACTTATTTAAACTTGTGTTTCTCAGAAACAAAGGCAATTAAAAAAACTTGTTCAATATATTTTATTTGCTTGCGCTCGAAAAGCAATAAAATTAGAGGCTTCATAAATGAAATATTTTATAGAAATGTAGTGTAACACTAATATTTACCAAAAAAAATTTTATTTTTGCAAAAAAAAAACGCGAAAAAAGTAAATATTTTTCATTACCCTATATGCCACACTACCCCACTTTCTCCTACCTATCGTAAGTTAAATTAAAAACTGCATATCTTAAATTTTTACATTAATGAGTTTTTGATGTTAAAATTAAAGAAAATAAAAAAAAATATTAATTATAAACCCTAATAAGTATATAACTTTCAATACAGTTTTTTTGCCGTTTTATTTCCATTTTATCTCTCTATATCTTATTTAATTAAATCATTTTAATATATTTATTTCCCTTAACTAATTCAGAGATGTTAAATACAAACATAAAAAATATTTAAAATTGGTTCGAAACAATATTTTGAGATCAATGATATAGTTTTCAGAAATCTGAAAAAAATTTCTTATATATGTGATAGAGTGTCTCGATAAAAGACCACTCAAATGATGAGTATTGATGAGCAGAATACAGGAAAAATATTACCTCTAAACATTCAAAAGTTTATCTTCAGTTTACGGGTACTGGTACACATTCTACCAACATCAATTTTTTTAATCAACTTACCAAAAATGGGGCTAAAAAATAATAATTAATTTTTAAGTTATTCAATGACTTCACTTAAAATATTAATAACAAAAAACTTAGAACGTACATTATTTTTTTTCAATGTTTTCATTTTACTATTTTAGTGTCATTTTTTATAACATTTTCCTATATACGCACTTAAACTAATGAACCAATTTAGCATTATTAATAATGTTTTGATGTACCTCTGTTTTGGATAACTTTTCTTTCGTAAACTTTAATGGCCATGTACCCCACAGAGTCCAATAGTGGAATACAAAGTTCATTAAACCACGATTTAGATTGGTTCGAGACTTGAATTGCAGCGTTATCCTGTTGGGATACGCAAGCTTCATCCATTTTTTTTATCCATAAATGAGAGAAGAGGATCTTCTAACAGTTGATTATAAAATGGGGTATTCATTTTAGTCGGAACGAAACATATTTTTGATTTTCCTGCAGCAGAAAAGGCTGCCCAAACCATAGCACTGTCTCCATTGAAATTGCGCTTCGACATTCGAATTTCGTTCGACCTTAAATCATGCCAATAGCAAGAATAGGAATCGGGACCATCCAACTTGAATTTCTTTTCTTCAGAAAAGATTACTTTATTATAATTACTGTCCACTTCATGTATTTGCGCGCAAATTTTAAACGATTTTCGTTATGCTGCTGTTTTAGCATTGGCGTACATTTTGGTTTCTTCCATTTGATGTTACCATCTGTTCGCAAAATGTATGCAACATATTTGGAAGTGACAAGCAGGTGAAGTTTATTTTTTATTTGTGTAGCATTTCATTTATTGCGGGTAGCTTCTTCTTTTATTTTATTAATTTGCCCTTTTGTTAATTTTTCATTACCTTTTGTTGCTTTTCGCTTCCTTCCGAACAGGAAGGTTGATCAGGAAAAAATTGAATTTGAATTTTTTCCGGGTCTGTAAGAAAAGCTCCTTTGGGCATCCTTTAAGCTGATTAAATTTCCCAATTAAAACAAAAATATTTCCAGCATACAGAAATGCTGTCATCAGAAACTTACCTTAAGTGAAACAAACAACTAAAACTGTAAAATTTTTTTAATACTTTTTTTTTGCAATAACTTTTTAGACAAATTTTTTTCCATTGAAATGATCACCAATTATGATTGCTTAATTAAAAAAAAAAAAAAAAAAAACAACAAAAGTAAGAAAAAAATATTTCTTATATAATTTTCTTATATAAAAAAGTACCGTTATATCGCGAGTTATTGTTACAATACAACATTGTTTTTGGTTAAGAGAAACGAATATACCTCAAAAAAAAAAAAAAAAATAAATAAATGCGTTTATAGGAATATACACCAGTGTAGAATGAGCTTGTTATCTATATATATATATATATATATATATATATATATATATATATATATTTTTTTTTTATTTGTGTAGCATATATATATATATATATATATATATATATATATACAAATGGTGTAAAAAAATTTATAGTAATTCATAAAATTAGAACGGCTGGGCCGATTTCTGTAAAATTTTTTGTCAGTGTTTTGTAAAATCCTTCCGGAAAAGTCGGAAAAATCGAAAATCGAGTTTTTGTATGAAATTTTGTGTGAAATTATTCCTTAACGGCTTTCCAAATGAAAAAATAGAAAGTTCTTGGTGTAAAACATGGAAAATTGCGGAAAATGCGAAATGCGGAAAATTGTAAATCATGGAAATTGCGGAAAATGCGAAATGCGGAAAATCTCTCCGCAAAAGTCGGAAAATTGGAAAAATCGAAAATTGATTTTTTTTGTACGAAATTTTGTATGAAATTGTCCCTTAATGGCTTTCCAAATGAAAAAATAGAAAGTTCTTGTTGTAAAACATCGAAAATTTATTTTTTGTATGAAATTTTGTGTGCAATTATTCCTGCCATTCCAAAATGAAAAAATAGAAAGTTCTCAGCCAAAATCCGATAGATGGCGTTATACGTTGACTTAGACTTTGCGCAATCTCACAGGTGTCATTTTCTTGCTGCAATTTATACGAGTTTTGTGTATTGTTAAACTGATTCCTGATTGTCGTAAATCACGCATTATATCCATATACGGTAAAAGCATTACAATCAATTGAAATTCAGTGCAATATTTATTAAAAAAATCGAAAATAGATTTTTTGTATGGAATTTTGTGTGGACTTATTCCTTAATGGCTTTTTAAATTAAAATATAGAAAATTCTTATCGCAAAGGAATAATTTATATATATATATAACATTACTCTAAAGTTTGTCTGAAGGCTTAAAACTGGGGCGAGGCGAAGTTCGCCAGGTCCGCTAGTAAACTATTAAATTTTCTTTTCACAAAAATTCGGTTCATAAGAAGTAGTTTTAATACATCATATGAAAAAATTATATATTTGTATACAAATTTCATACCTTTCACTAAAAAATCTTTTGTAGGACCAAAGTCCCATCGAGCATAATTTTCTAATTTTTTTAATTCGATAAGAAACCTGAAACATATTTTTGACAAAATATACTATGCCCATGATTTTCAATCGCTGGTAGGGAACTGAAGACCAACTTTGTTTTAATACATCATTTGAAAAAAATGATACATTTAGATACAAATTTCATACCTTTCAAATTTCATAAATATGAAACAAATAATCTTTTGGAGAAACAAAATCCCATGGAGAACAATTTTCTAATTTTTTATTTCTATAAGAAACTCGAAAAAAAATATATTGGACCCATGATTTTCAATCACCATGAATATTTAGTATATTTCTTGAATTCAGCTCATAAATAGGCATCGTCTGAGCAGTATTGTCAGGAGATGAGAAAAAAAGAGGCTAAGTTGGATTTTAAAACATGTTAAAAAATACTAAATGGCCCAAAAAGCCAAAAAAAGATAAATAAAAAAAAAGTTAATTAAAAAAATTGTTTTCACTAGTATTTCATATATTTTTTTACGATATTGTAATAAATTTATTAATAAAACATAGAACGTCAGAAAAATAATATAATGAAAAATCGCCTAAAATATTTTCATACAAATTAGGTTATATTTCATATGAAAAATGGGCCAATCTTTTAAAGCGATTTTTCTTATTCTTTTAAATATAATTTATTTATTTTTTTTTATATTAAGTATTTCCAAATTTTTCGGTGATTTTTCGCTTTTATAAGAATTTTGTAATTGCGTTATTTTTGATTTGGAGAATGAAACGTAGAAGGCGACAATTATTTTTAATATATATAATTTCGATTTTTTATGCGAATAAATACACAAAACTGTTTAAAGGAATGATTTTTTAAAAAATAAAATTAGAAATAGCAAATCAGAAATTATTTTCTTTGTTGTTGAAAAACTAACATTTTAAGGCAATTGCAAGAATCAACGAGAAAGAAAGATATAGTCGGTCAAGACCGACTATATGATTGTATATGACCATAAAATGTGTACAATCATAAATATTACCGAATATGACTTATATTACACCTGTGGTCAGTTTTACTAAATGTAAAATATGATATACAAATACAGAATAATGCGTTGATACTTACATCTAAGAGGATGTTTATATGGGAGCCATGGTCAATTGTGGACCGATCTTCATAAAATTTGGTACAAAGACTGATACTTATACAGAACTTTGCACAGAATTTCATTAAAATATTCTTCCTTTTAACGCATTCTTGAGTGTTTAAACTCTAGTCCGGGATGACATTTGGGGGCTTGATGAAATAATGGACCCATCACAACTAATTTCAATAGGTCATATTTCATTAAATTATATTTAAAATTGCGACCCGTACTTTGTGCACAAGGTTTACATCGACAGCCAGCCAGACGGACGGGCTTTTTGGCGATTCTGTTGTAGGAAGACTACACAGACGCAGTGTTGCCTTTTCGTTTTAGTTTCTGGCTTTTTCTAGCATCTTTTGATTCTTAACTTTGCTGGCGAATCCCGGGAATTCCCCAATTGCCTTTCGAATAAAATTTATTCGGTTAATCGAAAAAAGAATTTTTAGAACGAACGAATTTTACAGTTTAGAATAAAATATAATTCAATCAATATTTGCAGAATAATCGAATAAAACTACTTGTGCCAATTACTTTGCCTTTAAAGCGGAATACTAAGGATCTTTTAATAAAACTTGAAAAAGTCGATTAACCGGTTTTCAGTCATTTAAATTTTTTAATAAGAAAATTTTATTTTATGCAATCCAAGGTACACCAAACGTTAAAAAGCACAAATTTTTAGGCACCAATTTTTTCGTGCGTACTCAATAGTACAATTTATTTTAACTACTTAAAGAGAATTGTCCCAGTTAATTAAGCTATCTATCATTTTTATTGCATTTAGTAAGTCACATGAAACTTCTATTATTAGTCATGTAAATTTTATTATTATTTTTTTCTTTTTCTGAGTAAAATTACATAAAAAGTTAAATAAAATGCTGTTAAAAGATCAGGTTAACCGCCGAATAAAACCGAAAATTAGAAAAAAGCCGAAACAGCCTGGGTTTGTAAAAAACTGAAAACAGGTTAATCGGTTTTGCATAAATAGCAACGTTAAATCGCTCAAAAAAACGAGATTTTTGAGTTAATTATGTAGAAAAACGCGTTGTATCAATATTTATATTTTGTAAAATTATCGTGTATATATCTTTTATGGTCACCGATTAAGAAGACAAGTTTTTTTTCATTATGACGTTCTTGAAGTAAATATGTACAACAGTGTGGTGAAACATAACATAGAATCTAAATGTGATACCTAAATGTTTCCTTCTTGAAACTATGTTAATTTCTTGTTCTTTATGACAGTATCTTTCAACGTTTTATCTTAATCGTCTGTATTTTATGTGATTTATTGAATTGTTCGAATAATAACTTTCATTCGTTATTCGTACGAATAATCTAAGAATTTTAAAAAATTAATCGATCACTCGAATAATAATAAAATTATAAAATTTTATTTCATCAAAACCTAAAAAAAACATGCCCACAAAAGAGGTATGTCACACATGTAAGTGTATTTTTTTGTAGAAATTTATAACTTTTTACAATCAATGAATAGTGGTTGGGGTATTTTGCGTTTGCATCGACGTTTATGACGCACAGAAAAAATCTTCTATAATGGGTATATGCTGCTAAATGAGGATTCAGAACTAATTTATGTGAAAATATTTCAGACACAGATATGTTCCTGGTGTCATTTGTACCATTGCGATTGATAAAAAATGTGGAAAAGCCGGAGCCTTCGACCAGCAGAATACAAACAATGGATATTTTGAAAAATTAAATGCCATCTTCTGCGAAATACTGCAGACCAATTAAATTTGAATTTAAAAATGAAAATTATGTTGCCATTAAAAAAGAATTCAGTGATATTAGATCTCAAATTGTAACACTACAGCTATTCGATTTAGAGATTGACGCTAGATAATTGAGGTAATCTACCAATTAGTACTAATGATAGATGGAAAAGTAGTCCAGGTTTTGACTGTCACAAAGGCTGCATTATATGTCCATATAATATTGATGCATATGAATTTGGATTATCACTTACTAAAAATCAGTTATGATTTCAGAATTTTAAAAAATTAAAAGATCACTCGAATAATAATAAAATTATAAAATTTTATTTCATCAAAACCTAAAAAAAACATGCCCACAAAAGAGGTATGTCGCACATGTAATTGTATTTTTTTGTAGAAATTTATAACTTTTTACAATCAAATTATAAATGAAATGTTGGCGACTTCACTATAAATAGTGGTTGGGGTATTTTGCGTTTGCGTTGATGTTTATGACGCACAGAAAAAATCTTCTATAATGGGTATATGCTGCTAAATGAGGATTCAGAACTAATTTCTGCATTTTTTTATATATTTATTTAAAAGAAAATTAGTTGGTACATAAATATTAAAAGTTAAATTAAAAATATTATTAAATTTGTCGATGTAAATGGTTCATTTATAGAAAAGATTTATGGAAGTCAGTATAATATTATATCCGATTCAATTAAGTACGCTTTCATTATGAAATGGCGAATAAACAAACACTTTACAACATTCCAAAACATCTTTACAATTTTTATAAAACATTAATTTTATAATCAAGGCATTAGTAATCCTCATATTGCAGTACTAAGTATCCAAAGACATTTTCGATGAATTCATTCAAAATTACATTTGCTGTATAGTCGATGGTCTTACAAAAAGGATTATGTGTTTTTTTTATAACTTTCCAAGAGACATGGTAAAAAACTTATTTTATGTTTGAAAGTCATACAAAATTACATTTTCATATTTTTTTTTTCTTATATCATCAGACTTAATAAATACTACTTGACTTTCATAACAAACCGACAATATAAAGTTAATATAATTATACCCTACACTGCCATAGGTGGTTGTGATATTATGCGTTTGTGCCGATGTTTGTAACGCATAGAAAAAGTTATGCAACACCCACTTTATAGTATACCAATCAACTCAGAATCAGTTTTTAAATCGATCTAACGATGTCCGTCCGTCCGTCTGGACAAAGCCTATTGAAATTGGTTGTGATCGGTTCATTATTTCTCCTAGCCCCAAAAAATATTGCCCCGGAATAGAGTTTAAACACTTCAAAATGCCTTAAAAATAACAATACTTTAATGAAATTCGGTGCCAAGAAGTTCTGTATAAATATTCATATTTGTAAAAATTTTTGTGAAGATCGGTCCACAATGGACCATATCTCCCATATAAACCCCTCTTCCGAAAATCAATTTAACGTGCATAAGTCGCATTTTTATTTTTTATGAATTTCCAAAGAGCAAAAACAAATTTTTTTTTTAAATTGTTATTTTTTTTTTTTTTAAACTTCAACGATATATTTGAAACTACTTTGCAATTTAAAAACAATTTAAGCACGGCTTAAAGATAATATTGTTGCCGATTTTTTTTTTAACTGAATATGGTGAACCGTTTTCAAGTTATTCCAATATATGTAGTGAAAGTGCCTTAATTTTGGACATAATGGTATATCTCGAAAAGTCGAGCTGATAGAGAAAAAAATCAGCTACGTCAAATTAGTAAAAATTTGCAATAAAATTCCAGACCGAAAAATGACTGTTCCCCAGTGTAATCAACCCATATTTGAGAAATTCGTCCTGAACATGTTTCTTTTTTAAACTTCTTAACTCTTCATTGGTGTCTTTGTTTCTTATTGTTCCTGTAGGTTTAAAATCAATACAAACAATATGTATGTGAACTTAGTTCTGAATCCACATTTAGCAGCATATACCCATTATAGAAGATTTTTTCTGTGCGTTATAAACATCAACGAAAACGCAAAATACCCCAAACATTATTTATAGTGAAGTTGCCAACATTTCATTTATAATTTGATTGTAAAAAGTTATAAATTTCTACAAAAAAATACACTTACATGTGTGACATACCTCTTTTGTGGGCATGTTTTTATTAGGTTTTGATGAAATAAAATTTTATAATTTTATTATTATTCGAGTGATCGATTAATTTTTTAAAATTCTTAAATCATAACTGATTTTTAGTAAGTGATAATCTAAATTCATATGCATCAATATTATATGGACATATAATGCAGCCTTTGTGACAGTCAAAACCTGGACTACTTTTCCATCTATTATTAGTACTAATTGGTAGATTACCTCAATGGTCTAGCGTCAATCTCTAATTCGAATCACTGAATTCTTTTTTAATGGCAACATGATTTTCATTTTTAAATTCAAATTTAATTGGTCTGCAGTATTTCGCAAAAGATGGTATTTAATTTTTCAAAATATCCTTTGTTTGTATTCTGCTGGTCGAAGGCTCCGGGTCTTCCACATTTTTTATCAATCGCAATGGTACAAATGACACCATGAACATATCTGTGTCTGAAATATTTTCACATATATATTGTTTGTGTTGTTTTTGTCCAGAAGAACCATCACATCCCCATTTGCAAAAGAGAGTTAATTTGCAGTTTCCATATTTCTTCAAATCATTTCATTTAAATGATAGTAGCAAGCGTTGAGCTGTATGATTCAGTAGATATTGAAGTTGTATCTCTGCCGAAATATGTAGATGTGATTGTAATAATGTCCCTTGGTGACAAACAGTCCTTTTTAACAGCATATATGTCAAGATATGATGGATAAAGATTTGAGCCTTTTTCAAACGCACGCAATCTGAGCTGAGTATAAAGCTATTTTGTTAACTTCAAATTCAAAAATAATGCTAATGCCTCTTCATTTGAGAACTGTTTTTCATCGCTTGGCGTTGGAATACTTTTAAGAATCCGTTCTTTGAATGATATCGAATTGTATGAGTTGTGTCCCTGATCGAAATTGATATAGCAAAGTTTTTTGAATATTTTCATATCCGATTTCTTCATTGATGTCTTTAAGTTTCCGCCTTTTACATTTATCGCTACAGTTGTCGAGTAATTTTGGTGGTCACCTAAGATTGTTTTGGTTTGTACTTTCTAAAGATACCTAGACGGTAAGTTCACCCTTTAACCAGTTTTGAGAGCTGGAATAAAATATTTGTTTGCTACATCCAACTTTTTTGTAATGCTTTCTTAAATTTTTGACGAAACCATTTATTTTATTTCCCAAATCCAATTGTATTTCGGTGCTGCATGAATATAAGTTTGCTTTTCTCTCTAAGAATATCTTCCTGCTTTTTGTTTTTAAAATACTCTTCGAGTAATTTTTTATAGCTGAAGCTCTCCATGTTTTACAGAAATTTTAAAATTTGATTATAATCGCTTAGATATATTATAGCAACTGAGTTTGTATTCGAATACCACTGGCTTTTATCCTTTTCTTACATTACGTTATTCTATGCTCCTAGGTAGCATAAATAAGTACAATAAAGGAGTGCTAAAAAACTAAAAAGGGTTAAAAATAGGTGAAATACGCAAAAACAAAAAATAGTATATACTATACTTGGTATATTCATATTGCAGTCATATGAAGAGGTAAAATAAAAATAGAAAAAATTTTGGGAGTAATTTCATTTAAATGGAAAAAGTGTTCTACATACGGGTCCAGACAGGCACAAAAGTAAGGAGGTTAAGGAGAACACTTTCGCCTTTCTTATGGTAGTAAAATTTGTTTATACCCTTTTGACCCTCAAAAGTTATATTCCACTAAATTTCAAATTTGACTAAAATATAGTACCTGAGAAACCACTTAATAACGCAGCAAATATAAACGGTGCTGTGACGCATCATACTATTTCTTAAAGACAATTATCCTAACAACAAAACCAATTATCTATAATAGCTTGCGAGTAATGTTAATTTACTTTTGATCGAATTTACAAAAATCTTATTTTGCTATAAAATAACATAAAATATTTGTCTTTAACAGTATGCCACGCCCACGAGTACCAATAATTTGATTTAATTTTTGGTCACCTTAGTTTCAATATGTTTACTATTGAATGGCATTACAATTTTCGAAATCAGTGTTAACAAAAAATTCGACTTTTGGCCAATGAAAATTAAATTCTGAGTCACCATGCGCCGGCCATTGCAGTCACTGAATATTTTTTTTTTTTTTTTTTGTGAAAACCAGTCCGTACTGTGCTTTAATACGTGTATGACAGCATTATCTTGCGGAAAAAATATTTATTTATTTTATTTAATCTTTCTTTAATTTTTTAATATAAAAATTATTTCTTGATTATAATACTAAGGAATGCGTATATAAAAATATACCAATAGACGATTTGTGTTTTTATGACAGAAAGTTTTAAATTCTTTCTTATTGCGTTTTGATAAAACTGTAAGATTTTCTGCAAAATTTTACTGTGTTTCGGTAACAATTTTGCTGGAATTTAATTTTTTTAAAGAGTTTACGTGGTTGGGGTGTTATGCGTTTGTGCTGATGTTTGTACATGGCTGGTAATCCATGTAAACCTTGTGCTCAAAGTACAGGTCGCAATTTTGAAGATAATTCAAATTTGACACGTAGGACTTTTTATTGAAATTGGTTATGCTCGGTCCATTACTTCACCTAGCCCCCATAAAAATTTCCTCCCGGAATAGGGTTTTAACGATCATAAATGCCTTAAATATTTAAATAACAATATTTTGATGAAATAAGAAAGTTTTGTATTTTTGTGCCAAATTTCATGAAGATCGGTCCATAATTGACCATAGCTCCCATATAAAATCCTCTTCCGAAAATCACTTTAACGTTCATAAATCACATACACATGTATTTTTATATTTATATTTTATGTTTATATTCAACACAAATCAGTATTATATAAGTAGCAATCATAGTAGCAAACTTTGTGAAGATCGCTCCATAATTTACCATAGCTTCCATATAGGCCCACTTTCGGGAATCACCCTGAAGTGCATAAATTCAAATAAATGTTAGTGTTAACATAATATTCTGTATTCGTATATTTTATTTTACACTTAGTAAAAGTATCGGTGCACAATAGTCCACATGTCTAATATAAGACTCCACACGAATTTTGATGGACATGTACAATGGTTTGGGGTATCATATGGTCGGGCTTAACCGACTATATCTTTCTTACTTGTTAGTCATGTAATTATACCCCACACCACCATAGGTAGTTGCGTACATAGTACAGGTCGCAATTTTGAAGATAATTCAATGAAAATAGGCACGTAGGACTCTCATGACAAATGAACGAAGCCTATTAAAATTGGTTATGATCGGTCTAATATAAGACCTCTCCACGAATTTCGATGGACATGCACAATAATATGGTCGTGCTTGACCGACTACATCTTTCTTACTTCTTTTCTGTTTTTTTTTTTTTCCTTTTTTGGATTATTTTTCTGAGTAAAATTACATAAAAGTTTTTTGAATGCTCTAGTTATATCCTTTTAATTCCCTACTTTTAGGCGTACTTTATGAGTAGAAATTTAAATAAAAATTTTTGTTATACATGATATAAAAATTTTAATATATATATATATATATATATATATATATATTGCAACAACAAAATACATTTGATAACATTTATCATTATCATTTATAGCATCTTATAATACAAGTTTCTCACTAACACTTACATAAGTTAACATATAGCTTTCTTTATTATTATAGTAAGTATAACCCTCTTAGATAATTAAGATAAACCACAATAAAGCTCTTTCATTTAAATTCAAATAAACAAATCTTATAAACTGGAAACATCTAACACGTTACAAACTAAAAATTTTGAAAAAATTTTTATTTTAAACTTTTTTTTTTTTTTTTTTTTTTGTTTGTTTTCTATAGAAAAAAACTTTTCTACAGAAAAATTTTATTTGTACAAAATATTTTAAATACATTTTAACTTCGGCCTCAGCGCCGTAAGGCATTATTGAGGCAAGTTGGCAAATTAATTCATTGACAAAAGTACAAATAAAAGATTTAACTTAAAGTTAAGATTATTAAATTACAATAAATATGTATAAAAAACTATTTTACAAAAACAAATTACAAAAGCGTTTCAAAGTTGTTTAATAAATGTTGTTTACAAGACAATTTAAATAATGAAATTCGATTAATTGATTTCAAATCTACATGTAAATTATTGAATTTTACAGCTCCCACATAATCAATGCGTTGCTTGGTAGTTTCTAGTCTACATCGAGGAATTCTTAAATTTGTTCTGTTTCGTGTGTTAAGACTAAATTGCTGTTGAGAAAAAGTTATGCTTTGGTGACCAATATGGTTAATGCATTTAAAAACAAACATTAACACCTGATATTCATGCAATCCATAAATTGGTAAAATTGTTTTGCTTATATCTTTGTACAATGAGACAGTTGAATACAGTATTGGTAGCTTGTAAATAATTTTTAATGCTTTGTTCTGCATACATTGAAGCGATTTCAGTGAAATGTTATTTTTATTGTGAGCATATATAATTGCTAAGTAATTTAAATGCGATTGAATCAAAGATTGAAATATCATCATCTTTGATTTAATATCTAGTTTATTTTTCAATTTAAATAAAATTCCAATTGCTGGAGCTATTTTCCTTTTCAAATCGGTTATATGCAAATCCCATGACAAGTTACTTTGCAATGTGATTCCCAAATACTTAACGGTATGGGTTTCATAAACAGCTTTTCCATTAATAAACACATTGAAATCACTATTTATACTTAAAGCATGTGGTCTAAATCGTATTAATTTGGTTTTATCAGGGTTAAGAATTAAACGATTTAATCGCGCAAATTCAAATATCAAAGCAGCATCTCTTTCAATTCTTGTTCTAAGAGATAAATCGTACTTGTAGGGGTAAAACAAGCATACATCATCTGCAAACATAAAAAGTTGCCCATCTAAATTCAGATTTTTTAAATCATTTAAATATATAGAAAACAAAAGAGGGCCCAATCGACTACCCTGCGGTACACCATAATCAACAGAACCAAGAAAACTGTCCGTGTTATTTATATTAACATATTGTTTTCTATTAACGAAATAATTTTTAAACAATAAAAGTTCTCGTCCCTGAATACCATATTTCATTAATTTCTGCAACATTATTTCATGATCTACTAAATCAAAAGCTTTAGTAAAATCAAAAAATATTCCAGCAACTCCACTAGAGCCTCCATCAAGCCCACTACAAATGAACTGCACTACATTCAACACAACATCTTCAGTACTACAACCCCTTCGAAATCCAAATTGATAATTGTATAAAAAAGTATTTTCTTCCATATAAAATAGAAGTTTATCATAAAGAATCTTCTCAAAAATTTTATCAATTGTAGAAAGAACGGCAATAGGTCTATATTTATCTATATTTGTTGCATTAACTTCTTTCGGAATTGGAACTATTTTGTGCACTTTTAAGATGTCAGGGTACACTGAATTATTAACAATTTTATTAAAAATATCTTTTAATATCGGGATTATAATATCTCTACATTCTTTTACAAATTTAGGCGAAATACCATCAAAGCCTGGACTTTTATTATCTTTCAAATTTTGGATTATTTCAAACATATCATTATCATTAACGTTACAAAGTGTAAAACGATGAGGTGACTGAGAAAGAGTCCGTAAAGAATTGAACTCATCACCAGGATAAATTTCAATTTCCCTTTTAAGATTTTCCACGCTTGAAATAAAATAATTATTAAGGCAATTCACTTTATCTTGGTCACATATTATTGGTTGCCCTTGAGAATCCTTAAGGTTAGTGACGTTACTCTTTGTTCGACCAAGAGTACTATTTATAAATTTCCACGATTTCATAGGATCATTACCTGCCTTCAATAAATTTCCAGCATAATAATCATCTCTACACTTTTTTATAGACATTTTTATAACTTTGCTGATTCGCTTTAAAATATCATTAACGTTCTGTTTGTTTTTCGATTTATGTCTTTTCCTTAAAAGTTTTTCTTTAAATAAAATTAAATCTTGAAGATTCTTGTTAACCCATGGAGTTAGCTCAAAACGTAACGGTTTTTTACATTTAGTTACTACAGTTGAATTATTTATAGCACCTTTAATACAATGCACCAAGGCGTTTGTTAATTCTGCAGAATTAAATGATTCATAGTTGTCAGGTAAATTATTAAGCAAGTATTCTCTAGCCTTTTCATAGTCACAGTGAGTCTTTTCAATCTCAACATATTCATTTTTTATTACCTCTTTCTTAAATTTACAGCAAATAATATTGTGATCAGATAAATTACATTCAACTGAATCAACATAAATTTCTTCAGAAAAATTGCTAAAAACATGATCAATACACGTTCTACTGACAGGTCTTGTTATTAAATTATGAGCACTGTCACAATCATAATTTTGAATAACGGTCAACAAATCAATAAAATGAGGATTTTCAATGCGATCAATGTTAGAATCTCCAACTATAATTATTGGACTCCGAGCATGTTCACTTAAAATACTGTCAAAAATATTAATAAAGTCATTTACGCTACACTTTTGCGATCGATAAAATGACACTATCTTCAAAGATTTGCTTTCAACTTTAACACTGCTCAAAGTCAAAACAATAAGCTCAACAAAATTACTACTCTTGCATACTTCAACACTAAATTGTATGTTTTTATTAATATATATAGTCGTACCACCATAAGCATCTTCTCTACAACAATGTATATTATTAAAACCTGGAAGTTTATAAATTTGCGTAATATCCTTCTGAAACCAAGTTTCTTGGACAGCTATTATATCCGGTAACTTAGGAAAGCTTGCAATCAACGATTTAAATTTATTAAATTTATCAACCGACGAAACGCTTCTGATATTTAAACTAATAATATTAAGAAAATTTAAATTCAAATTACAAAAATAAGTTTTAAAATTAGCAAATTGTTGAAAATATTGATTTCTAATCATAAAAAATACAAATAGAAAATTATAAAAAATTATATAAAATTAAAATATACATTCCTTTTTAAGGGGACACGTAAGCAGCACCATCATCGCCATCATCACTTGAATTTGCATCATCAACTCTTCTGCTATTAATCATAGATCTTCTCTTCCAATGTTTATTTGTAGTTGCTTCCAATAACATATTATCAACATCATCTTCATCTCTGATAAGATGTTGTTTTGCAATATCACTTTTTCTACAATAGACTCTACCATTTCTAACATAAATATGTTGATAACCAATAGTTTTTAATGATTTGGCATAATAAAAAAGGTTCATAGTTTCCTTGCTATGAAAATCATTAACAAACACCTTACTTGTACTTTCATTGTCTTTCAGTTTGGATTTAGAAGCCATCAATCGTTCCTTATGAAATTTGAAAGAAAATTTAACCACAACAGTTTTTTTTCCATCCTCAGATTCTTTTTTAGTTCTAAGAAAATATGCAGCATTAACAGCATTCGGTTCAAAATCAACACAAGCATCCTTACAAAGATTAACTACAGCATCCATTGCATTATCTTTGGCACCAACTTTCAATCCTCTTATGACACAATCATTTTGCACTCGATAATCATTCAATATTTTTACAGATGTTTTTAAAGTTTTTAATTCAGTTTTCAATTTTTTATTTTCCTTTTGTACTTCTGCTATCTTCTTCTTATTTTCTGCAACATCCTTAAATACTTCATCGAACTTTGCTGACATGAAGTTTATCGACTCAGTCAGCTGATCCAATTTTTCTAACTTCTCTAGTTTTTTCAGCTCAGTTTTAATTGTATTTAGTTCTTTCCTTATTTCTCCATCTTCTTCTTTACATAAATGACAGTTGAAAGTTTCTTTTTCATTTTTTAATAGACTCTCAAACTCTCTTTTACTCAATTGAGTGCATTGAAAATGAAAATTTTTCCCACACTTGTCGCACTCTATAAAATCATCGGATTCCTCTTTGATCTCATCTTCGCAATGATTACAAAGCATTATTTTTTTAATTGCCAAACTACGACGAGCTTTATTTTTAGGCATATTTTATTTTTTTTAAACACCTTATGATTTCTTTTATATGTTTAAATCTTTGTGAATTATATAGCACAGTTTTTAATACAAAAATTTTAATATTTTTCAAGAATGATTAAGCACTGACAAAAAAGTACGTTTTATTCAAAGGGTTGCCAACTTTCGTTCTTATAAATCTAATTTTCGTAACAATATAAATTTTATTGGCTCTTAGGTAAAAACCATAAACGGAATGATAAACTTATTTACCGTAAACACCTGTGTTAAAGAGTATAAAAATACCATGTTTAGAAATGAAATACCTCTTCCATTATTACCTAGTATTTGACAAAATTGTAAATATTTTATAGAGGTTTGATAGATAATGGTAATAAGTGAAATAAATTGATCAATCATTTATAGACACTTACTTTGTCGCATGGCCTTTTGAAACTTTTCATATTCAACGTAATGCTTCAATCGCAATTCATCTTCCTCAATCAGCTGACGTTGCCTTAAAAGTAACAATCGTTGATGTTGATTTGTACCCAACCTTAAGTTGCATAGTTGATTCACCAAAGAATCCAGATTATGTTTTATATCCTAAAAAGTATATAAAAAAATACTTTCAATAAACTTTGATGAATGTATATTGGAGATAATTTTTGAGTATACAACAGTTTAAACAATGACTAAAACTAACATTTTTCGTATGCCTGTAAAACTGGGTACAGAGTTGGAGCATAATGATTACATTCAATAATATATAACGTATAGAACTAGATTTATCAATTATACAGTGGAAAAAAAAAACTTCAGCTCACAATGAAAGCATTCATTCAAAGTTAGTTGGAATTCTGGTTTTATGGCTTAAAATTCAATTTTTTCTGAGCCCTTTTTCAATATGATTGCAAATAAAACACATTTAAATTATTTAATTTAAATGTTGTTTTTTTGTTTTTGTTTTATAAAGTACCACCATATTATATTATATTTTTGCTGGTTGCTACGCTTTTTTTGACCCATTTTTGTCATAATATGGTTTACTTTATTTGACTTGACCTTATGTCTAAACTACTGAAAATGGTGGCAGTACTCATTACTAATTGAATGCTAGAAGATAATAACTTTCATTTTTATAAACTAAAATTTAAAAATAAATTACAGTTTGCTTAGTTTTAAAATATTTCTTATTCAAGTGACACACGAAATAGTACCACAGTAATACATGTCTTTAAATAAATGCATAATTTTAGTATAACAAAATATGTATATTTTTTATTTCTTCAGGAAACTAAAGCCAACAATATGAAATTTGGTTGCGTAAAAAATTATTTTTTTATGAACTTTAGTTTAGGAGATATACTTAATTAAGGTTAAAAAAATGTGATTCCTTATTCAAGTGGCAGGCAGTGTATATAAGGATAATGATTTAAAAGGAGTATGGAGTTGAAATGATTTAAAAACATACGATTTAATTTTCTTATTAATGAAGACTCAAAATACGCGTTCAGGTGAACAGACACCACGCTTTTTAGACATTAAAATATTTTCCCCGCGTTTTGTTTATAACGGTTTTTTAATTATAACGGTTATTGATTCCATTTCTTTATTCACGGTTTCTAAACATTCTTACCAATTTTTAAGTGTACATAAACATAGTTTAAAATTTTTTCCACGGAAAATTGTACGCATTAATAATATTACTTGAATTTTTGATAATTTTTTATACCTCTTTCTTGACAATTAAAGGTCTTAAACTTTTTGTACCGATTATCATTTTTACTGACGTTTCCTGGCTTTGATGCGGGAAAACTTTGAAAAGCCTTCTATTTTTAATTGATATTCAGTTTTCTACCAGTGATTGAAAATCCCAAATCTGGTATATTTCACCTAAAAAAGTTTCGATTTTTTTCCGAAATTAGAATAAAATTTAAATAAATTTTTAGTTGAAGGAATTGCATGACATTTTTTTTCAATATGTTATTCACAAAAAGATAATAAATATGATTTGTTTTTATATTTTTGGCAAAAAAAAAAAAATACTGAAATTTTTTACCATGATGTACGAGCTTAAAATTACTTGGTAACTGGAGATTAGTTTTGAAAATTAAAAATAAATTTCTCCATATTCGGCTCAACAAAAAGACGTCACAGCTAAATAAATTCATTATTTCTTCATACTTATCTCAAATTTATAATTATTTAAAAATTTTTTATGAATTCCAATTTGAATTGAAATTTAACTCGGATTTTTTTTTTTTTTTTTTTGAAAATATTTCTAGAAACACGTTAAGACTACCATAGTGTAATGTTTGAGTTTATAAGGATATTTTGAATTGGTTGCTAAAAAGTTTGTGTGAGTCGTTCTCAAGTTGTTACGTATCAAGTAGTTCGAGAAGCAGGAGCTGATTTAGATTTAAAATTGGTCACGTTACTTATAGTAAATGTAGAATTAAAGGTTCATTTTAATAATTTTATAACTAGAGGCAGGAAATTTTTCGAAAGGTAACTGTAGAAAGTGTGTTTAGCAATAAATTTCTTCTCCGCTCCTAAAACTAAGTTGACGATTTTTGCAAACATTTGCTTTATCTAATGTGAACACCAAATATTTTTATGATACAAACAAGATAACAGCTCGTGTTGAACAAACAAAAATATTTGCCTTCAACTCACTGTTGTCAGAAGTAGAGAAAAATTCGTACATGTAGGTATTCTAGTCGCTAAAATAGCTACGTAGAGTATAAGATTTTGATGCCGGCTAGGCTAAAAGTAAATTTTTTGATCATTGAATTTGATAAGGAAACGGCTTGTATGTAGATTAAAAAATAAAACGAAAAAATCTAACATTTCGCATACAATAACTTTATAAAGACGCTTCAAAGTGAGATATTTTAATTTTTTTTTAACTCAATAAGTTTGTTGAAAGTTGCTTATTTTTGAAACGCCATAACATTTTACTGGAACTGATTTTTTACAAATGTTTTTTTTTTTTTTTAGTACTTTATCTTACTTAAACATATAACAAAAACATTAAGGTTTTTTACGAAAATGTATTAAATTCAGATCTGTTTATGAAAGACTAAATGTAAATAAATTGTTTTGTTTAAAGTACAATTTTTGTTATTTACGTGTATTTGAAACTTTTTTTTTACAGGAAGAAAATGAGTACCCAAATTTTTAACCTTCATATTGATATTACAAGAATTTGTACCAAATAGTGATAATTTGTGAAAGAGTTTTATGATACCTCTTACACTTTGTTTTCGAAGAGTTTCATTTCGATACCAAATTATTTCAAGAATTTAGGAGCTTTGAAGCGATTCTGAAGGAATTGATTTATAAAGGCTGCAGGCAAAAGTATGATCCGTTCTTATTTCTAATCAATATATTGACTACTGTGTATAACATATATTTTAGAGTAGAAACCGCTCTAAAATATATTTTTTGACCAGCTAATTTAGCAAAATCTCACAATAGAGAACATCGGTCAGATTTCTACAAAATGTAGAAAGTCCACTTTTTCAAAAATAAACACCTAAATATATAAATACAATAAATTTATTCTCAAATCTTTATCATATTTACATGTGTATGTATATAATTCTGTAGAACACGAAAACTGTGGAGACAAACATAAAGAGCAAGTCTTTGCAGTTATTGAACCAATAAATTAAGAAAAAAATTCGATCATAGCTCTTTAACGTCAGTTGAGTGATGTTTTTAAGAACGAACAAGTAGACCAGAAGATAACGGTAAAATAAGAGTGTTTGGTTTGATATATTATTGCTAAAGAATCGGTTATGAACCCAAGGAATTAAGCGGAGCCTATCGCAAAAATTTTGGTATTAAATCTGTATCTCCAAAACTACGGATCGAATGGAAATGCATGGGAGAGATGTTGAGGAAGACTTAATAATACGAGATAAGATACAGGGCGTCTCTCAAGATTACAACTGAGAAACATTGTGTCTTGGGACACTGTGGATTTGAAATCCACGCCAATAGGCTGAGACGCCAATCGAACGATTTTTGCAAGAGTTGTCACAGGAGGAAACCATTTTACACCTCATCTATACATGTACAAAAATCTCTTAACAGCCTCACTGAACTATCGAATAGTAGTATATTGGGGCATTAACTCCTTCATAAGAAAATGCGGTTGGTTTCTGGATTAAAAAATCATATATCATGGCTCTAGATTGTGCAGTTTTTTTTTTAAACTTTATCCAATCGGCGTCACTCACTGTATGAAACTTTATATTTTTATCCTAATCTACGGTTTTCCTTTTTTAGCTCTACTACTTTCACCACTTTCCAATCTGAACTTCTTTACTTTGTCCCTCCTTTTCTTTCCCCTATTTCCTTCCATATTTTCTTTTTGCCCTTCTTTACAGGTAAGAGAAAGGAACCAATTAGGATTCAAGTGAGCCGTAGTCACCTTGGCGGCAACCTGCTTTACCTAACCTTCTTACAATATAATAATATAGATTTCTAACAAGATATCCGGTAAATTTAGGCAAATTAATTAGTTACTGAAGTGAAAGTGTAGGTGCAGAAATTAAAATAATATTAGAAGACGACAGGAGCCCTTGCTCCTATAAAATGAATCTGACCCACTCAGTTTGGTCGCTCTTCAATTCCGAATTGTCACTTTTTATTGAATAAATGGATTAGTAGATCTCAAATATAGAAAAATTATTTTATTGATAACTCGAAAAGTAGAACCAAATTTGAGAAAAATAGCGAAGGTTCGAACTCAGAACACTGAATGACTTTCGAAATCATTTTTAATTGTCCACATCCAAAATCTTGTATACCTGTGTAATTAGTTTAAAATGTACAGTGGGGAAGAATCGACTTTTTTTGGAAATAAATCAGTAACTTCTAATCGTCTGGTTGGATTTGCATGAAATTTGGTATAGGCGTAGCAGAGTGTACAATGTTATGTTTGGAAGGGGGGCACAACAATCCCCCCAGGGGCGAAGCTAAGGGGGCTCAAAGTTAGGTGCCTCTGACATACAAAATTTTTAATCGCTTGCAAAATTTTTGTTTCTCGTCCGATTTCAAATATTTTTATATATTGTTATTGGTGCTGATAAGACCTATAAAAAATATGCTTACATGTCCTGTTTATATCTTATAGTTTTCGAGTTATTTGCGTTTGAATTTTTAAACACCATAATTTTGCATGTTATTGGTTCAGTTTTTTTCATATATATCCTAGTATTTCCGACCGATTTTATTAGTTTTTTTCTTAACTAGTTAAATAACAAAATTATCTATTGAATAAAAAAAATTTGAAGCCGATATCTCTACCGAGTCCAAAAACGATTTTGAATTTGAAAATTGCAAAAAAGACGACTTGTTATGTTTTCTTAACCGAAAAAGTATCTACACTCTACTTTATCTAAAATAAAATTTTCGTTAGCAACATAAGTATAATAATTTTGCACTTTTCTGAAAGCTAACTTCACAGAGATGGCTTTAAGATAAAAACAAGCCCAATATCTCAATTGGTCATGGTACACACCCTCCCGAATTCGACACAATATTTTAAGAATTTTCAATATTTCGTTAAAAGTTTTAAATCAAAATTATATAAATTATATAGCCATAAATGTAAAAAAGTTCCACTTTTGGGAATTTTGATTATTTTTTTTGGGAATTCAGGAAAACCCTACCCCTGATTTAAATTTGGTCAACATCATGCCTCATTCCAGAAATAGGCGCCTTTAAACTTTTATATTTCCAATTTATTGTATATATGACTATATTTTTACAAACTTGCAACTTCCTTTAGCTTTGCGTGAATAATTATTTAGAAAATTATTGATATTTCTGTATACTTTTAATAATATCTATACACAAAATATTTTTATAAAAGTAATTAATAAATATTTTTTAGTTTTTAATACTGTTCCCACATTTCCCAAATTTAAGTAAATCTTTATCCTTTTCTAAGCATTCATATATTTCTATTAATGAATTTAAAATAGCAAAACAAACAAAAAATGTCTATTTTAACTTAATCAATAAGTATTTTATTAGTTTACATTTATGGTGTTTACCTAAACTAAACAAATGCATTTATCTATTGGTGATGGTTAAAAATTTATATATTTATGATCTAGTGGCAATGTACAGGTATCCTTTCCGGTCATACCTAGCTACAGCATTTATCTATTATTGATGGTTTAAAATCTATATTTTTATGAGCTAGTGACAATGCACAGGTAATATCCTTTCCGGTGATACCTAACAGCAACATATATCAATGAATTCGGTATAGGTACTTTTCCAAATTGACTCTTTCAGATATTTTACCTAATTAAAATTCTCAGAATACCTGTAAATATATATACCTGTGCGATATATCTAATAGATATATATAAATGCGCCCAATAATATAAAATGCCCAATTTGGTGTTTTTGGAGAAAATACAATTTTTTAAATTGTAATAACATATTTATTTATTAAGATATATTAACGAAATTTGCAAGAAATGTGGATCTTAATATAAATAAAAGCGCTTTAACCAAATTTCAATCAGGGATAGGGTTTTCCTGAATTCCCAAATAAACTAATCAAAATTCCCAAAAATAGGATTTTTTACATTTTTGGCTATAGAATCCACATTTTTCCGAAGTCCCGTAGATTTTGATTTAAAACTTTTAACAACATATTGAAGATTCTTAAAATATATTCCGCTTGTCGATTTGTGCTCTGAGATTTGAGAAAATATGGTCTAAAATCAAAACTTTTATATAAAATGGGTCGAAGTCGGGAGGGTATGTACCATGACCAATTGAGTTATTGCGCTTGTTTTTTATCTTAAAGTCACCTCTGTGAAGTTAATTTTCAGAAAAGTGCAAAATTATTATATGTTGCTAAAGAAAATTTTATTTTCGATAAAAAAGAGTGTAGATACTTTTTCGGCTAAAAAAACACAAAAAGTCGTCTTTTTACAATTCTCAAATTCAAAATCGTTTATTCTTGGACTCGGTAAAGATATTGACTTAAAATTTTTTTATTCAATAGATAATTTTGTTCTTTAACTAGTTAAGAAAAAAACTAATAAAATCGGAAGGAAATACTAGGATATATATGAAAAAAACTGGACCAAGAACATGCAAAATTATGGTGCTTAAAAATTCAAATGCAAATAACTCGGAAACTAAGAGATAAATAGGACATGTAAGCATGTTGTTTATAGGTCCTAGAACAATATATAAAAATATTTGAAATCGGACGAGAAACAAAAATTTTGCAAGTAATTAAACATTTTTTATGTCAGAGGTACCTAATTTTGAGCCCCCTTAGCCCCGCCCCTGGGGGGGATTGTTGTGCCCCCCTTCCAAACATAACATTGTACACTCCTCTGCTACGCCAACCGGCCGATCAGAAGTTACAGATTTATTTCCAAAAAATTTCGATTCTGCCCCACTGTATATTGTAGTTTTGCCTGAAATCTGCAGACACATCATTTTTCACATGAGTGAAAGGGCACATATATATTACAGAGTGCTGAATGAAATAATTTAGTTTTGCCACGAGTTCACATATTCTAAAATACGCCAAAAAATTAACTAAATTACTTATGGGTTTATAATATGAACTTATGGCGTTGTGTTACCTACTTACAATAGGTTGTGAATTGGAAAATTATTATTACGTTTATACGCACGATTATTGCAAATACAAATAACAAATAAATAACTCAAAGTTTATACGCAAATTGCATAAAAAATATATTTCCTTAGTTGTCGTGCAAGATGAGCAAAATGCAACTATTATCATTGAAAATTCTATGAACGTAAAAGGAAGTTGCACCGCCGTACAGTGGCTCAGAATCGTTTTGTGGTGGCCAAAACTCTGTAACTTTTGAATCGATAGAGATATTTTAGAAATTTTTCTTTAATGGAGATATTTTCTTGAATTTTTCTCAAGTTTTAATTTCATTAAAATCTATTCAGCAGTTGTTGAGAAATTTAGAACTAAAGTTGAATTTTTAAATTTTTTATAGGATTTAGTATAAAAATGAAGATTTTTTATTTTTTGAATCAGCTTTACTTATAAAAAAAGTTATAAATAAATAAAAAAAACTTTTTAATAATACCCAGGATACTTTTGTGAACAGGTTCCCAGTTTATCAATTTAGAACAGGTTCCACTAGAATCGGTTATTTTTGAAAAAATGACGATTTTTTTAAATGTTAATTTTGTTTTTTTATTTAAATAACATTAAGGACAAAAATTTTTATTTTTTATAATAACAAATTTTTTTTTAATGTTTATTTTGCTTTATACATAAATAACAATAAAAATCCTGCAAATATTCCATATTTAGATCTATATTATTTTCGCCTCTTTATCTAAGTCCAGATGTTCCACTTTCCATTGACTTCGAATGCTAGGGATGAGCGAATCTGACGTTGCCAGTAATACATTAAATATTTATTTATAGAATTTCGTGATATTTCTCTAAGTATTTTATTAGTTTACATTTATGGTGTTTACCTAAATTTATTCAGTCCCATTGTCTGATTTAAGTACTTTGATTTTACCGTACTTTAAAATAAGTTGTACTACAAGTGTTTTAGCAGTTCTAAGTGCATCTTTTGTTGACATTGGGTGAGCAATAACGAGTTTCGTTAGTTCGCACTGCATTGTCAGTATGTATCGGTATCCTTTTGAAATACGAAGAGGTCCTAAGGTGCACAGTGGGGCAGAATCGAATTTTTTTGGAAATAAATCTGTAACTTCTGATCTGAATTAGGTATAGGCGTAGCAGAGGAGTGTACAATGTGATGTTTGGAAGGTGGGCACAACAATCCCCCCAGGGGCGGAGCTAAAAGGCCTCAAAGTTAGGTACCTCTGACATAAAAAATTTTTAATCGCTTGCAAAATTTTTGTTTCTGCTCCGATTTCAAATAGTTTTATATATTGTTGTAGGCGCTGATAAGACCTATAAAAAACATGCTTACATGTCCTATTTATCTCTTATAGTTTTCGAGTTATTTGCATTTGAATTTTTAAACACCATAATTTTGCATGTTCTTGGTCCAGTTTTTTCATATATATCCTAGTATTTCCGACCAATTTTATTAGTCCAAAAATAAACGATTTTGAATTTGAAAATTGCAAAAAAGACGACTTTTTGTGTTTTTTTAGCCGAAAAAGTATCTACACTCTTTTTTTTCTAAAATAAAATTTTCTTTAGCAACATATAATAATTTTGCACTTTTCTGAAAGGCAACTTCACAGAGGTGACTTTAAGATAAAAAACAAGCCCAATAACTCAATTGGTCATGGTACATACCCTCCCGAATTCGATCCATTTTATATGAAAGTTTTGATTTTAGAACATATTTTCTCAAATCCCAAAGCACGAATCGACAAGCGGAATATATTTCAAGAATCTTCGATATGTTGTTAAAAGTTTTAAATCAAAATCTACGGGACTTCGGAAAAATGGGGATTCTATAGCCAAAAATTTAAAATATCCCATTTTTGGGAATTTTGATTAGTTTATTTGGGAATTCAGGAAAACCCTACCCCTGATTGCAATTTGGTTAACGCGCTTTTATTTATGTTAATAAGATCCACATTTCCAGATTGCAAATTTCATTAAGATATCTTTATAAACAAATATGTTATTACAATTAAAAAATTTGTACTTTCTCCAAAAACCTCAAATTAGACCTTTTGTTTGGTTTATTTCTAAATAGCGAAAGAAATTTTAAAAATATGTATTCCAAATAAAGCTTATCCTTTAGCATATATAATTTCCGATCTTCTGCAAAAACATTCAAGTCAATATCATGCTTCATTTCAGAAATATGCGCCTTTAAACTTTTATATTTCCAATTTGTTGCATATATGACTATATTTTTACAAACTGGCAAGTTTTGCCAGAATAGAAAATTATTAATATTTCTTATATTTTTAGTAATATCTATACACAAAATATTTTTATAAAAATAATTCATAAAATTCTTTTAAATTTAAGTAAATCTTTATCCTTTTCTAAGCATTCATATATTTCTATTAAAGAATTTAAATTAACAAAACAAACAAAAAATTTCTATTTTAACTTCATCAATAAGTATTTTATTAGTTTACATTTATGGTGTTTACCTAAATTTAACAAATGTATTTATCTAATGGTGGTGGTTAAAAATTTATATATTTATGATCTAGTGGCAATGTACAGGTATCCTTTCGGTCATGCCTAGCTGCAGCATTTATCTATTACTGATGGTCAAAATCTATATTTTTATGAGCTAGTGACAATGTACAGGTAATATCCTTTCCGGTGATACCTAACATCAATGAGTTTGGTATAGGTACTCTTCCAAATTGACTCTTTCAGATATTTTACCTGATGAAAATTCACAATATACCTGTGCGATATATCTAATAGATATATATATATATATAAATGCGCAGCTAATTCTTATCAACATCATAACGACGTTGATTACCATGGTGATTACATTGAAACATGAACAATTGTGTTGTGTTCTGTGGAGTTTATCTAAAAATGATCTTAATCGTTTAGAAGCTATAGTGGAATTCATAAAAGCTACATATCATGCAAAAATCGACGTCATTGGTAAATCTCAGATAGAGAGCTTTTTAAAGTTGTATGACGTAAAAATGAAGTCCTTGAATCAGCGTACTAACAGATTAGAAATTAAACATTCCGATTGGATGCATACAGATATAGAAATATCGGCGTGCAAAATATCAACTGGAGCACCCTGCAAGACATATGATGATTTAAGTACAAGATCTAAGAAGAAAAGACTGGCCCATAAGCTTTCTATAATTTCGAATGAAGAAGTTTCTGTTACATTCAAAGAAATGTTAAAAAAGGAGAAGCAACCTAAGAGTGCAATTAATATTGCTGAAATACTGCCAACTGCATCACCAAAACTTCTTAAACGGATTAGCGAAAGTGTACCTACTCTAACATCACAATCCAATTTTGCAGAGCAAGAAGCAATTGCTTTAATGCTTGAACTGGACATCAGCCGAAACAAATATCAAATTTTAAGAAAAGCTCTGCTTGAAAAGGGACACTAAATTCTACCATCAAACAAGGATATTCAAGAAAAAAAGGCAAACTATTTTACCATCTATTTCGGTTACCGAAAAGGAAGTATGTGTAGAGCTATCTTCTTTGCTTGAGAATACAGCTACCAGGATAGTTGCAGATTTTTCTCTATATCAGTTGGAAAAAGTAAATAACAGCGACGTTGTATTAATGTGTAAGTGGGTATGTGACGGACTATCAGCCCTTCCTGAATACAAGCATGCTAGTGGAAGTAAGAAAATGGCTGATTATTAAAGCGTATTTATGGCATTTATGGTTGCCATTAAGAATCCGATCTTATTCCTTAAAGCAGTTTTCATGAAAGTGTAAAAACTCATTTGAAGATATATAGGATCAAAACATTTTTGCAGACCTATTTGGTTCGAATACACAAAGGAGTCGAAGACAACAATAAAGGGTTTAGTGGAATATATTAAAGATGAAATAAATAATTTACAACCTCTTTCAATAACCATAAAGCAATACACATTCGACATATCCTTTCAACTTAGTCTAACAATGATTGATGAAAAGGTTAGTAATGCCATTACAGAAACATCTTCTTTTTGGAAATGCTCACTATGTTATGAGACGAAATCACAATCTTCGGATATTGGTAAAGCAAGTAGTATTAATGAAGAATTTCTGTCTTTCGGAATATCTCCACTTCACGCCAGAAAATGGTTCATGAAGCATTTTCTGTACATAGCATATGATTTAAAGTATAGAAGTGTGCCAGAAAATTTAACAAAACCCATCAGAAACAACGAGGATTTAAAACACTTAGAATATCTGAGAAAAGTAGAATCCAGGAAGAATTCAAAGAAGAGACGGGATTAAACATCGACAAACCTCTGCCGACTGGTGGTAGTACAAATGATGGAAACACAGCAAGCAGGTTTTTCGGAAATTTCGAAGCTACATCAAAAATAACTGGTATTAATAAAGAGTTACTTGAAAGGACTAACATACTTTTAATGGCAATTAATAGTAAGCACAAAATTAACTCTGCTCGATTTGTAGAATATGCAACAGAAATATCTAAACTACTTATTTCTCTATATTCATGGAGAGAAATGACACCAACAGTACATAAAGTATTGTTCCATGACGAAATTATAATTGAACGAAATATTCTTCCACTTGGAGAACTTGCAGAAGAGGCTCAAGAAGCAAGAAACAGAGATTTTAAGCACGTTCAATTATTCAGCTTCAGGAAATGCTCCAGAACGTCACAAAACGAGGATATTTTTAATAGCCTATTGTTATCATCAGACCATTTACTATTATCAATGAGAAAACGTTGGATTTATTATGAGCCTTTATCAACTCAAAATACTGAAGACTTGAAGGATCTTTATTATCTTTTAGATAGGTATACAAATACAACAGATTATTTTATAGAAAATAATAAGTTTAAAATATTAGAAAAATTGTCTACACAAATTTAATGTAAATAAGTAATAAAAAATCATATTAGAAATAGAATATTTATTAAGGAAGATGATAAATACCAAAAATAATAATATTGAATAAGTCAAAATAGACATTTTTTGTTTGTTTTGTTATTTTAAATTCATTAATAGAAATATATGAATGCTTAGAAAAGGATAAAGATTTACTTAAATTTGGGAAACGTGCCAACCCTATTAAAAATAAAAAATATTTATTAATTATTTTTATAAAAATATTTTGTGTATTATGTAGATATTAGTAAAAGTATACAGAAATATTTATAATTTTCTAAGTAATTATTCGCGCAAAGCTAAAGGCAAAAATTGTCTTGTAAAAATATAGTCATATATACAATAAATTGGAAATATAAAAGTTTAAAGGCGCATATCTCTGAAATAAGGCTTTTTAAAATTTTTTTCGCTATTTAGAAATAAACCAAACAAAAGGCCCAATTTGGGGTTTTTGGAGAAAATTCAAATTTTTAATTGTAATAAGATGTTTGTTTATAAAGATATCTTAATGAAATTTGCAGGAAATGTGGAACTTGTTGATATAAATAAAAGCGCGTTAACCAAATTTCAATCAGGGATAAGGTTTTCCTAAATTCCCAAAAAAAAAACTAATCAAAATACCGAAAAATGGGATTTTTTACATTTATGGCTATAGAATACACATTTTTCCGAAGTCCCGTAGTTTTTGATTTAAAACTTTTAACAACATATTGAAGATTCTTAAAATATATTCCGCTTTTCGATTAGTTCTTTGGGATTTGAGAAAATATGGCCTAAAATCAAAACTTTTATATAAAATGGGTCGAATTCGGGAAGGTGTGTACCATGACCAATTGAGTTATTGGGCTTGTTTTTATCTTTAAGTCATCTCTGTGAAGTTAGCTTTCAGAAAAGTGCAAAATTATTGTATGTTATATTATATAATAATTTATGAAAATTTTATTTTAAATAAAAAATGGTGCAGATACTTTTTCGGCTAAAAAAACACAAAAAGTCGTCTTTTTGCAATTTTCAAATTCAAAATCGTTTATTTTTGGACTCGGCAAAGATATCGACTTCAATAGATAATTTTGTTCATTACCTAGTTAAGAAAAAAAACTAATAAAATCGGTCGGAAATACTAGGATATATATGAAAAAAAAAACTGGACTAAGAACATGCAAAACTATGGTGCTTAAAAATTCAAACTCAGATCAAAAGTTTATTCGACAATTTTGATCTTTTACACGATATTTATCTGATATACTGCCCATAATATCTGTGATATGGAATTCATGACCAGGATGTTGTAAAAAGTTCGACAGTACATAGTTTTTATAACCCTTCGGGCAGCATTCATATCTTTGAAAAAATTTTGTCTCAGTAATTTGCATCGATGACCATGAACTTTTTGTATTTTTAGGACTCAAAAAACCGAAATTCCTAACTCACCTGCACTTCTAGAAATAGTTTTATATGGTCAACATGTTTATAAATTTAAATTATCCATTTGCTTGAATTTCGTTAAAGTTTCATTTTAAGAAAAACTAATAGCTCTATTACAACAAAATTTAGCCCATAGTTATTGAGAATAGTAGCAAATGTAAGCAAGAACATGCAAAATTATGGTGCTTAAAAATTAAAATGCAAATAACTCGAAAACTAAGAGATAAATAGGACATGTAAGCATGTTGTTTATAGGTCCTAGAACAATATATAAAAATATTTGAAATCGGACGAGAAACAAAAATTTTGCAAGTAATTAAACATTTTTTATGTCAGAGGTACCTAATTTTGAGCCCCCTTAGCCCCGCCCCTGGGGGGGATTGTTGTGCCCCCCTTCCAAACATAACATTGTACACTCCTCTGCTACGCCAACCGGCCGATCAGAAGTTACAGATTTATTTCCAAAAAATTTCGATTCTGCCCCACTGTATATTGTAGTTTTGCCTGAAATCTGCAGACACATCATTTTTCACATGAGTGAAAGGGCACATATATATTACAGAGTGCTGAATGAAATAATTTAGTTTTGCCACGAGTTCACATATTCTAAAATACGCCAAAAAATTAACTAAATTACTTATGGGTTTATAATATGAACTTATGGCGTTGTGTTACCTACTTACAATAGGTTGTGAATTGGAAAAATATTATTACGTTTATACGCACGATTATTGCAAATACAAATAACAAATAAATAACTCAAAGTTTATACGCAAATTGCATAAAAAATATATTTCCTTAGTTGTCGTGCAAGATGAGCAAAATGCAACTATTATCATTGAAAATTCTATGAACGTAAAAGGAAGTTGCACCGCCGTACAGTGGCTCAGAATCGTTTTGTGGTGGCCAAAACTCTGTAACTTTTGAATCGATAGAGATATTTTAGAAATTTTTCTTTAATGGAGATATTTTCTTGAATTTTTCTCAAGTTTTAATTTCATTAAAATCTATTCAGCAGTTGTTGAGAAATTTAGAACTAAAGTTGAATTTTTAAATTTTTTATAGGATTTAGTATAAAAATGAAGATTTTTTATTTTTTGAATCAGCTTTACTTATAAAAAAAGTTATAAATAAATAAAAAAAACTTTTTAATAATACCCAGGATACTTTTGTGAACAGGTTCCCAGTTTATCAATTTAGAACAGGTTCCACTAGAATCGGTTATTTTTGAAAAAATGACGATTTTTTTAAATGTTAATTTTGTTTTTTTATTTAAATAACATTAAGGACAAAAATTTTTATTTTTTATAATAACAAATTTTTTTTTAATGTTTATTTTGCTTTATACATAAATAACAATAAAAATCCTGCAAATATTCCATATTTAGATCTATATTATTTTCGCCTCTTTATCTAAGTCCAGATGTTCCACTTTCCATTGACTTCGAATGCTAGGGATGAGCGAATCTGACGTTGCCAGTAATACATTAAATATTTATTTATAGAATTTCGTGATATTTCTCTAAGTATTTTATTAGTTTACATTTATGGTGTTTACCTAAATTTATTCAGTCCCATTGTCTGATTTAAGTACTTTGATTTTACCGTACTTTAAAATAAGTTGTACTACAAGTGTTTTAGCAGTTCTAAGTGCATCTTTTGTTGACATTGGGTGAGCAATAACGAGTTTCGTTAGTTCGCACTGCATTGTCAGTATGTATCGGTATCCTTTTGAAATACGAAGAGGTCCTAAGGTGCACAGTGGGGCAGAATCGAATTTTTTTGGAAATAAATCTGTAACTTCTGATCTGAATTAGGTATAAGCGTAGCAGAGGAGTGTACAATGTGATGTTTGGAAGGTGGGCACAACAATCCCCCCAGGGGCGGAGCTAAAAGGCCTCAAAGTTAGGTACCTCTGACATAAAAAATTTTTAATCGCTTGCAAAATTTTTGTTTCTGCTCCGATTTCAAATAGTTTTATATATTGTTGTAGGCGCTGATAAGACCTATAAAAAACATGCTTACATGTCCTATTTATCTCTTATAGTTTTCGAGTTATTTGCATTTGAATTTTTAAACACCATAATTTTGCATGTTCTTGGTCCAGTTTTTTCATATATATCCTAGTATTTCCGACCAATTTTATTAGTCCAAAAATAAACGATTTTGAATTTGAAAATTGCAAAAAAGACGACTTTTTGTGTTTTTTTAGCCGAAAAAGTATCTACACTCTTTTTTTTCTAAAATAAAATTTTCTTTAGCAACATATAATAATTTTGCACTTTTCTGAAAGGCAACTTCACAGAGGTGACTTTAAGATAAAAAACAAGCCCAATAACTCAATTGGTCATGGTACATACCCTCCCGAATTCGATCCATTTTATATGAAAGTTTTGATTTTAGAACATATTTTCTCAAATCCCAAAGCACGAATCGACAAGCGGAATATATTTCAAGAATCTTCGATATGTTGTTAAAAGTTTTAAATCAAAATCTACGGGACTTCGGAAAAATGGGGATTCTATAGCCAAAAATTTAAAATATCCCATTTTTGGGAATTTTGATTAGTTTATTTGGGAATTCAGGAAAACCCTACCCCTGATTGCAATTTGGTTAACGCGCTTTTATTTATGTTAATAAGATCCACATTTCCAGATTGCAAATTTCATTAAGATATCTTTATAAACAAATATGTTATTACAATTAAAAAATTTGTACTTTCTCCAAAAACCTCAAATTAGACCTTTTGTTTGGTTTATTTCTAAATAGCGAAAGAAATTTTAAAAATATGTATTCCAAATAAAGCTTATCCTTTAGCATATATAATTTCCGATCTTCTGCAAAAACATTCAAGTCAATATCATGCTTCATTTCAGAAATATGCGCCTTTAAACTTTTATATTTCCAATTTGTTGCATATATGACTATATTTTTACAAACTGGCAAGTTTTGCCAGAATAGAAAATTATTAATATTTCTTATATTTTTAGTAATATCTATACACAAAATATTTTTATAAAAATAATTCATAAAATTCTTTTAAATTTAAGTAAATCTTTATCCTTTTCTAAGCATTCATATATTTCTATTAAAGAATTTAAATTAACAAAACAAACAAAAAATTTCTATTTTAACTTCATCAATAAGTATTTTATTAGTTTACATTTATGGTGTTTACCTAAATTTAACAAATGTATTTATCTAATGGTGGTGGTTAAAAATTTATATATTTATGATCTAGTGGCAATGTACAGGTATCCTTTCGGTCATGCCTAGCTGCAGCATTTATCTATTACTGATGGTCAAAATCTATATTTTTATGAGCTAGTGACAATGTACAGGTAATATCCTTTCCGGTGATACCTAACATCAATGAGTTTGGTATAGGTACTCTTCCAAATTGACTCTCTCAGATATTTTACCTGATGAAAATTCACAATATACCTGTGCGATATATCTAATAGATATATATATATATATAAATGCGCAGCTAATTCTTATCAACATCATAACGACGTTGATTACCATGGTGATTACATTGAAACATGAACAATTGTGTTGTGTTCTGTGGAGTTTATCTAAAAATTATCTTAATCGTTTAGAAGCTATAGTGGAATTCATAAAAGCTACATATCATGCAAAAATCGACGTCATTGGTAAATCTCAGATAGAGAGCTTTTTAAAGTTGTATGACGTAAAAATGAAGTCCTTGAATCAGCGTACTAACAGATTAGAAATTAAACATTCCGATTGGATGCATACAGATATAGAAATATCGGCGTGCAAAATATCAACTGGAGCACCCTGCAAGACATATGATGATTTAAGTACAAGATCTAAGAAGAAAAGACTGGCCCATAAGCTTTCTATAATTTCGAATGAAGAAGTTTCTGTTACATTCAAAGAAATGTTAAAAAAGGAGAAGCAACCTAAGAGTGCAATTAATATTGCTGAAATACTGCCAACTGCATCACCAAAACTTCTTAAACGGATTAGCGAAAGTGTACCTACTCTAACATCACAATCCAATTTTGCAGAGCAAGAAGCAATTGCTTTAATGCTTGAACTGGACATCAGCCGAAACAAATATCAAATTTTAAGAAAAGCTCTGCTTGAAAAGGGACACTAAATTCTACCATCAAACAAGGATATTCAAGAAAAAAAGGCAAACTATTTTACCATCTATTTCGGTTACCGAAAAGGAAGTATGTGTAGAGCTATCTTCTTTGCTTGAGAATACAGCTACCAGGATAGTTGCAGATTTTTCTCTATATCAGTTGGAAAAAGTAAATAACAGCGACGTTGTATTAATGTGTAAGTGGGTATGTGACGGACTATCAGCCCTTCCTGAATACAAGCATGCTAGTGGAAGTAAGAAAATGGCTGATTATTAAAGCGTATTTATGGCATTTATGGTTGCCATTAAGAATCCGATCTTATTCCTTAAAGCAGTTTTCATGAAAGTGTAAAAACTCATTTGAAGATATATAGGATCAAAACATTTTTGCAGACCTATTTGGTTCGAATACACAAAGGAGTCGAAGACAACAATAAAGGGTTTAGTGGAATATATTAAAGATGAAATAAATAATTTACAACCTCTTTCAATAACCATAAAGCAATACACATTCGACATATCCTTTCAACTTAGTCTAACAATGATTGATGAAAAGGTTAGTAATGCCATTACAGAAACATCTTCTTTTTGGAAATGCTCACTATGTTATGAGACGAAATCACAATCTTCGGATATTGGTAAAGCAAGTAGTATTAATGAAGAATTTCTGTCTTTCGGAATATCTCCACTTCACGCCAGAAAATGGTTCATGAAGCATTTTCTGTACATAGCATATGATTTAAAGTATAGAAGTGTGCCAGAAAATTTAACAAAACCCATCAGAAACAACGAGGATTTAAAACACTTAGAATATCTGAGAAAAGTAGAATCCAGGAAGAATTCAAAGAAGAGACGGGATTAAACATCGACAAACCTCTGCCGACTGGTGGTAGTACAAATGATGGAAACACAGCAAGCAGGTTTTTCGGAAATTTCGAAGCTACATCAAAAATAACTGGTATTAATAAAGAGTTACTTGAAAGGACTAACATACTTTTAATGGCAATTAATAGTAAGCACAAAATTAACTCTGCTCGATTTGTAGAATATGCAACAGAAATATCTAAACTACTTATTTCTCTATATTCATGGAGAGAAATGACACCAACAGTACATAAAGTATTGTTCCATGACGAAATTATAATTGAACGAAATATTCTTCCACTTGGAGAACTTGCAGAAGAGGCTCAAGAAGCAAGAAACAGAGATTTTAAGCACGTTCAATTATTCAGCTTCAGGAAATGCTCCAGAACGTCACAAAAAGAGGATATTTTTAATAGCCTATTGTTATCATCAGACCATTTACTATTATCAATGAGAAAACGTTGGATTTATTATGAGCCTTTATCAACTCAAAATACTGAAGACTTGAAGGATCTTTATTATCTTTTAGATAGGTATACAAATACAACAGATTATTTTATAGAAAATAATAAGTTTAAAATATTAGAAAAATTGTCTACACAAATTTAATGTAAATAAGTAATAAAAAATCATATTAGAAATAGAATATTTATTAAGGAAGATGATAAATACCAAAAATAATAATATTGAATAAGTCAAAATAAACATTTTTTGTTTGTTTTGTTATTTTAAATTCATTAATAGAAATATATGAATGCTTAGAAAAGGATAAAGATTTACTTAAATTTGGGAAACGTGCCAACCCTATTAAAAATAAAAAATATTTATTAATTATTTTTATAAAAATATTTTGTGTATTATGTAGATATTAGTAAAAGTATACAGAAATATTTATAATTTTCTAAGTAATTATTCGCGCAAAGCTAAAGGCAAAAATTGTCTTGTAAAAATATAGTCATATATACAATAAATTGGAAATATAAAAGTTTAAAGGCGCATATCTCTGAAATAAGGCTTTTTAAAATTTTTTTCGCTATTTAGAAATAAACCAAACAAAAGGCCCAATTTGGGGTTTTTGGAGAAAATTCAAATTTTTAATTGTAATAAGATGTTTGTTTATAAAGATATCTTAATGAAATTTGCAGGAAATGTGGAACTTGTTGATATAAATAAAAGCGCGTTAACCAAATTTCAATCAGGGATAAGGTTTTCCTAAATTCCCAAAAAAAAAACTAATCAAAATACCGAAAAATGGGATTTTTTACATTTATGGCTATAGAATACACATTTTTCCGAAGTCCCGTAGTTTTTGATTTAAAACTTTTAACAACATATTGAAGATTCTTAAAATATATTCCGCTTTTCGATTAGTTCTTTGGGATTTGAGAAAATATGGCCTAAAATCAAAACTTTTATATAAAATGGGTCGAATTCGGGAAGGTGTGTACCATGACCAATTGAGTTATTGGGCTTGTTTTTATCTTTAAGTCATCTCTGTGAAGTTAGCTTTCAGAAAAGTGCAAAATTATTGTATGTTATATTATATAATAATTTATGAAAATTTTATTTTAAATAAAAAATGGTGCAGATACTTTTTCGGCTAAAAAAACACAAAAAGTCGTCTTTTTGCAATTTTCAAATTCAAAATCGTTTATTTTTGGACTCGGCAAAGATATCGACTTCAATAGATAATTTTGTTCATTACCTAGTTAAGAAAAAAAACTAATAAAATCGGTCGGAAATACTAGGATATATATGAAAAAAAAAACTGGACTAAGAACATGCAAAACTATGGTGCTTAAAAATTCAAACTCAGATCAAAAGTTTATTCGACAATTTTGATCTTTTACACGATATTTATCTGATATACTGCCCATAATATCTGTGATATGGAATTCATGACCAGGATGTTGTAAAAAGTTCGACAGTACATAGTTTTTATAACCCTTCGGGCAGCATTCATATCTTTGAAAAAATTTTGTCTCAGTAATTTGCATCGATGACCATGAACTTTTTGTATTTTTAGGACTCAAAAAACCGAAATTCCTAACTCACCTGCACTTCTAGAAATAGTTTTATATGGTCAACATGTTTATAAATTTAAATTATCCATTTGCTTGAATTTCGTTAAAGTTTCATTTTAAGAAAAACTAATAGCTCTATTACAACAAAATTTAGCCCATAGTTATTGAGAATAGTAGCAAATGTAAGCAAGTTAACGGTTTTAATTTTTTTTTTTCACGTACAATAAAAGTTATAAGGCTGAAAATGTGCATGGATTTTTCGTGCGCAGTCCCTATATATATAAAAAATGTAACATAATATAGTTTGTACGTATGGGTGAGTAGATTATTACACAATTTTTAGAATTAAAAAAAATAGGTTTTCTAATAATGTGGCTCAAAGATGGCTGTAAGTTTAAAAAAATGCGAAAAAAAAAATTAGTTTGTGTACACTTCTTACACAGTTTTGCCGCGAATACAAATGTGTATATACTTTTTAAAAAGAGTATTTTTTTCTTTATAACGTCGATTAAAAATCTAGCAGGCACTCGAGACAACAAAATTTAAAACCGCGAACCGAAAAATCGTTATTTTTTTTTAATAACATCTTATTTTGGGGGTATATTTAAAATTCTAAAAATGTTGTAATAATTTACTCATTCGTACCTACAAACTGCACTATGTTATATTTCAAGTGTTTTTTTCACTGTAGCACCGTGTAATACAAATTTTTGTTGCATATAAAAATTAAAACCATTTTTTTGTAAAACTTTTATTAAGTTGCAAATTTTTTTGGTACTTTAGAAAAGAATAAAAACCAAATCATAATCACATTTCATACTAAAACAATTTTATATTATTAATACAAATAAATAAGTACTTTTTATAGTTTAAAACTGCTAAAATAAATTACACTGTTTTTGAAAAAACCCCATTTCGTGCCAATTTTTTCTGAAAAACACCCTTTATCTGCCACTTTTTTTTAAGTTTTTCTATAGTAACGGCGCAAAGTTACCAGTTTCTAAATTTAATACAGTTTCCATTCACGAGTTAAAATTAATTTTCTTATGTTTGACCGATATCTTTCATGTTAGGAGATTTGCTAACTAAAATACTATTTTTTAATTGTTTTTGCATTTTAAAGAAGAACCAAGTCCAAATCTGGAATTTTTCAATAGGGGTTAGTGTTGATCCCTCGATTTAAAAGTATTTTAATCATTATGTTTTAAATCCTAAAACTAGAATTAACAAATAAAATGCGGGTTTAAAAACCGTATTTTTAAAAAGTAAAAATTCGGAAAATCCCATTTTTTATTGTTTTTTGAAATTGTGGGTTTGCTTTTATCAAAATTATCGTTCCTAAACTTATAGTTAAAAATAATTGTTAAATTGTATTAATAAGCGGATTTTAATAACTAGAAATAAGTAGAAATTGCATGAACCACGTGCCATGTTAACACAATTAATCATATAATGAATTTTTCAAAATGGAATTTGCCAACACTACTTTTTTCTAAAAAATGTTAGCCAAAATGCTTTTAATGTTTGCTTATCTTACCGATTGTATGACTGTTGGAAGTAAATTTGGATGAGTAGCCGCTAAAGAAACTGGTTCTTCTTGAGGAATTTGCAGACGCACAGCATTTTCAACGGCTAAAATTAAAAAAAATAAGTTTTATTTTATATAATATTATGATTTTTGTGTAAATCAATTCAAATATACTAGTCGAATAAATTATATGTAGTATTTAATTCAAAACCTATTGTATTGTTGCAATTCAACTAATGCTATAATGGTTGTAAATATTTTTTTAACACATCACATTTTACCATGAAGCTAAAAATATTATATATAATATAATTTCCTAAGACATTTTCCTCTTTCTGGAACTTTCTGAAGCTCCTATATTTTTTAATATATTTTTAAAACGGTTTTGGTTTTAAAAAGTTTAAATTTGCTCATCGTTCGCTCTTCAAATCCTATTGGAAACAGTTTTTTATTTCGATCAGGGAGCGGAGAATGGTGAAAAGTTTTTTTTTAAGACAATCTTTATTTTCTTTTAATTTTTAATATTGCACAGTGGGGCAGAATCGAAATTTTTTGGAAATAAATCTGTAACTTTTGATCGGCTGGTTGAATTTTCATGAAATTTGCTATAGGCGTACCAGAGTGTGCAATGTTAAGTTTGGAAGGCGGGCACAACAAACTCCTCAGGGGCGGAGCTAAGGGGGCTCAACGTTAGGTACCTCTGACATAAAAAATTTTTAATCACTTGTCCAATTTTTGTTTCTCGTCCGATTTCAAATATTTTTATATATTGTTATAGGCATTGATAAGATCTATAAAAGACATGCTTACATGTCCTATTTATCTCTTATAGTTTTCGAGTTATTTGCGTTTGAATTTTTAAGCGTCATAATTTTGCATGTTCTTGGTCCAGTTTTTTTCATATACATCCTAGTATTTCCGACCGATTTTATTAGTTTTTTTTTTTAAACTAGTTAAAGAACAAAATTATCTATTAAATAAAAAAATTTGTATCTACACTCTAGCAAACTATTTTACCATCTATTTCGGTTACCGCAAAGGAAGCATGTGTAGAGCTATCCTCTTTGCTTAAAAATACAGCTATCAGGATAGTTGCAGATTTTTCTGCAGATCAGTTGGAAAAAGTCAATAACATCGTCTTTGTATTAATCTGTAAGTGAGGATGTGACAGACTATCAGCCCTTCCTGAATACAAGCATGCTAGTGGAAGTAAGAAAATGGCGGATTATAAAATCGTATTTATAGCATCTTTGGTGCCATTAAGAATACGATCTTATTCCTTAAAGCAATCTTCACGAAAGTGTAAAAACTCATTTGAAGATATATGGCTTAACACCACTCCAGGATCGAAACATTTTTGCAGACCTATTTGTCTCGAATATACAAGGGAGTCGAAGATAACAATAAACGATTCAGTGGAATATATTAAAGATGAAATAAATGATTTACAACCTCTTTCAATAACCATAAACCAATACCCATTCGACATATCCTTTCAACTTAGTCTAACAATGATTGATGGAAAGGTTAGTAATGCCACATCTTCTTTTTGGAAATGCTCCCTATGTGATGAGACGAAATCACAATTTTCGGATATTGGTAAAGCAAGGAATATTATTATTATTAGAATATCTGAGAAAAGTAGAATCCAGGATGAATTCAGAGAAGAGACGGGATTAAACATCGACAAACCTCTGCCGACTGGTGGTAGTACAAATGATGGAAATACAGCAAGAAGGTACATCAAAAATAACTGGTATTAATATAGAGTTACTTGAAAGGACTAACATACTATTAATGGCAATTAATAGTAAGCACAAAATTAACTCTGCTCGATTTGGAGAATATGCAACAGAAATATCTAAACTACTTATTTTTCTATATCCATGGAAAGAAATGACACCAACAGTACATAAAGTATGGTGCCATGGCGAAATTATAATTGAACGAAATATTCTTCCACTTGGAGAGCTTACAGAAGATGCTCAAGAAGCAAGAAACAGAGATTTTAAGCACGTTCAATTATTCAGCTCCAGGAAATGCTCCAGAACGTCACAAAACGAGGATATTTTTAATTGCCTATTGTTATCATCAGACCCTGTACTATCATCAATGTGAAAACGTTGGATTTATTATGAGCCTTTATCAACTCAAAATACTGAAGACTTGAAGGATCTTTATTATCTTTTAGATATGTATACAAATACAACAGATTATTTTATAGAAAATAATAAGTTTAAAATATTAGAAAAATTGTCTACACAAATTTAATCTAAATAAGTAATAAAAAATCATATTAGAAATAGAATATTTATTAAGGAAGATGTTAAATACCAAAAATAATAATATTGATTAAGTTAAAATAGACATTTTTTGTTTGTTTTGTTATTTTAAATTCATTAATAGAAATATATGAATGCTTAGAAAAGGATAAAGATTTACTTAAATTTGGAAAATGTGGCAACCCTATTAAAAATAAAAAATATTTATTAATTATTTTTATAAAAATATTTTGTGTATATGTAGATATTAGTAAAAGTATACAGAAATATTAATAATTTTCTAAGTAATTATTCACGCAAAACTAAAGGCAAAAGTTGGAAGTTTGTAAAAATATAGTTATATATACAATAAATTGGAAATATAAAAGTTTAAAGGCGCATATTTCTGAAAAGATCGGAAATTATATATGCTAAAGGATAATCTTAATTTGGAATACATATTTTTAAACTTTCTTTCGCTATTTAGAAATAAACCAAACAAAAGGCCCAATTTGGGGTTTTTGGAGAAAATACAATTTTTTTAATTGTAATAACATATTTATTTATTAAGATATCTTAACGAAATTTGCAGGAAATGTGGATCTCATTAATATAAATAAAAACGCGTTAACCAAATTTCAATCAGAGATAGGGTTTTCCTGAATTCCTAAATAAACTAATAAAAATTCCCAAAAATGGGATTTTTTACATTTTTGGCTATAGAATCCACATTTTTCCGAAGTCCCGTAGATTTTGATTTAAAACTTTTAACAACATATCGAAGATTCTTAAAATATATTCCGCTTGTCGATTCGTGCTTTGAGATTTGAGAAAATATGGTCTAAAATCAAAACTTTTTTATAAAACGGGTCGAATTCGGGAGGGTATGTACCATGACCAATTGAGTTATTGGGCTTGTTTTTTGTCTTAAAGTCATATCTGTGAAGTTACCTTTCAGAAAAGTGCAAAATTATTATACGTTGCTAAAGAAAATTTTATTTTAGATAAAAAAAAAGAGTATAGATACTTTTTCGGCTAAAAAACACAAAAAGTCGACTTTTTTGCAATTTTCAAATTCAAAATGGTTTATTCTTGGACTCGGTAAAGATATCGACTTCAAATTTTTTTATTCAATAGATAATTTTGTTCTTTAACTAGTTAAGAAAAAAACTAATAAAATCGGTCGGAAATACTAGGATATATATGAAAAAAAAATGGACCAAGAACATGCAAAATTATGGTGCTTAAAAATTCAAACGCAAATAACTCGAAAACTAAGAGATAAATAGGCCATGTAAGCATGTTGTTTATAAGTCTTATCAGGGCCTAGAACAATATATAAAAATATTTGAAATCGGACGAGAAACAAAATTTTGCATGTAATTAAAAATTTTTTATGTCAGAGGTACCTAATTTTGAGGGGATTGTTGTGCTCCCCTTCCAAACATAACATTGTACACTCTTCTGCTACGCCTATACCAAATTCATATCAGAAGTTACAGATTTATTTCCAAAAAAGTTCGATTCTGCCCCACTGTGCACCTTAGGACCTCTTCGTATTTCAAACGGATACCGATACATACTGACAATGCAGTGCGAACTAACGTTACTCGTTATTGCTCACCCAATGTAAACAAAAGATGCACTTACAACTGCTAAAACACTTGTAGTACAACTTATTTTAAAGTACGGTAGAATCAAAGTACTTAAATCAGACAATGGGACTGAATAAATTTAGGTAAACACCATAAATGTAAACTAATAAAATACTTATTGATTAAGTTAAAATAGACATTTTTTGTTTGTTTTGTTATTTTAAATTCATTAATAGAAATATAAGAATGCTTAGAAAAGGATAAAGATTTACTTAAATTTGGGAAATGTGGCAACCCTATTAAAAATAAAAAATATTTATTAATTATTTTTATAAAAATATTTTGTGTATAGATATTACTAAAAGTATAAGAAATATTAATAATTTTCTGAATAATTATTCACGCAAAGCTAAAGGCAAAAGTTGCAAGTTTGTAAAAATATAGTCATATATAAAACAAATTGAAAATACAAAAGTCTAAAGGCGCATATTTTTGAAATGAAGCATGATGTTTTTGCAGAAGATCGGAAATTATATATGCTAAAGGATAATCTTAATTTGGAATACATATTTTAAATTTCTTTCGTTATTTAGAAATAAACAAAACGAAAGGTCCAATTTGGGGTTTTTGGAGAAAATACAAATTTTTTAATTGTAATAACATATTTGTTTATAAGGATATCTTAATGAAATTTGCAGGAAATGTGGATCTTATTAATATAAATAAAAGCGCGTTAACCAAATTTTAATCAGGGGTATGGTTTTCCTGAATACCCAAAAAAAAAAACTAATCAAAATTCCCAAAAATGGGATTTTTTACATTTTCGGCTATAGAATCCACATTTTTCCGAAGTCCCGTAGATTTTGATTTAAAACTTTTAACAGCATATTGAAAATTCTTAAAATATATTCCGCTTGTCGATTCGTGCTTTGGGATTTGAGAAAATATGGTCTAAAATCAAAACTTTCATATAAAATGGGTCGAATTAGGGACGGTATGTACCATGACCAATTGAGTTATTGGGCTTGTTTTTTATCTTAAAGTTATCTCTGTGAAGTTACCTTTCAGAAAAGTGCAAAATTATTATATGTTGCTAAAGAAAATTTTATTTTAGATAAAAAAGAGTGTAGATACTTTTTCAGCTAAAAAACACAAAAAGTCGTCTTTTTTGCAATTTTCAAATTCAAAATCGTTTGTTTTTACTCGGTAAAGATATCGCCTTAAAATTTTTTTTATTCAGTAGATAATTTTGTTCTTTAATTAGTTAAGAAAAAAACTAATAAAATCGGTCGGAACTACTAGGATATATATGAAAAAAACTGGACCAAGAACATGCAAAATTATGGTGCTTAAAAATTCAAACGCAAATAACTCGAAAACTATAAGAGATAAATAGGACATGTAAGCATATTTTTTATAGGTCTTATCAGCGCCTACAACAATATATAAAAATATTTGAAATCGGACGAGAAACAAAAATTTTGCAAGCGATTAAAAATTTTGTATGTCAGAGGCACCTAACTTTGAGCCCCCTTAGCTTCGCCCCTGGGGGGATTGTTGTGCCCCCCTTCCAAACATAACATTGTACACTCTGCTACGCCTATACCAAATTTCATGAAAATCCAACCGGTCGATCCAAAAAATTTCAATTCTGCCCCACTGTGAGGTATCAATTGATATGATATTGCAAAACTGTTGTCTGGGGTGTTTGTTAATGTAAGTGGTTCTTTTATGTGTTTTGTTTGTTTGCTTATGTTACACTTATCACAATATTTTACGAATTGTTTTACCATCTTATTCATATTTTTCCAAATGTATCGCTGTTTTAATTTAAAGATAGTTTTTTTTATTCCCAAGTGGCCTGCGAGTTACGTCCCGACCCCCAAACTAATATTATAGGCTGGTAAGATGTAGGGGAATCAAGATAAGATTTAAATTACATTTTTGTTTTGTAGGTTGCATCTTGCCAGACAGCAACGAAAGCATTTTTTACTTGCGTTGTTTAGTTCTAGTCATAATTAAAATATTTTTAAGAATTTAGTCTTAAGACCATATTCAAATAATGAAGAAAGGAAACTAAGCAATAAAAATTGAAGCTAGTTTTTTTATTTAATATAAGTGGCGCAGTCGAAAAAAAAGAACCGAATGTGAAAAAAATATAATAATAATTATTTGAAATGTGAAAAATAAAAACAATATCGGTGTACGAGAATTTCTGAATGGAACGATTACTTTAAATTTCAAAAAATTCAATTTTATTAATTTATATAAATCAATGGTAGACTAAATTGAAACATTTAGTTTAGTACATAAGTTAGAAAAAAGGAATACTCTACAAACAAAAAATTTATTAAAACAACATCTATTTAAAAAAAAAAAAAAAGTACAGTGAAACCGTGAATTTTAAGAATTTTAAGAAAAACATTAACTACAAACAACAATAAAAAATATATATAAATAAATTTAAGAAAAAAAAAGCCCGGTAACAACCACCAAAAGAAAAAATTTATAGACAAAAGATGAGTAAATTTGACGAAAGGAGAAACCTTCAGGAATCAATCAACAAAGAGCAATCAACAAAGCCCAATTGCAACAGACCCAACAACAACAGCAACTACAACAGGCTCAACAACAGCAGCAGCAACAATTTCATTCACAAAATTGTCTGATGATAAAATCGAAGGATATAATTCAACAATTTCGCCAAATTAGACCATTGCATAATAACCGCAACATCAATGGTTTTTTAAATCCATGGAAATGGTAATAAGTCTATGCGAAAATAACGCCGAAGTGATTAAATTTGCAATCCAGATAATAGTAAGCGAAAAAAATCACAGCAGACTTTGGGAATTAGGAGATATTTCTTGGGAGCAGCTGAAAGCCAAGTTAAAAATCCAAGCCAGACCGAGAAAATCATATGCAGAAGTATTTAATAGGTGTCGCTATATTAAAGTAAGTAATTTAAGGGAACTTTTCGATTGTTTCGAAACTGCTAAGCAGCAGATAAGTAAAATGTATGAGTTAGATGATAATAAATCTATGTTGTATCAATCTGAAAATGTAGACAGAGATTTAGTAAATATTCTAATTGAAAAAATCGATGGACCACTTAGAGTTCATTTAGACGAAAATTTGACTTTAAACGATATAATGGGTAGGTACACAAAACTTAGGTTGCTAGACGATAGTAGGGCTATTGATAGTAGACATAGTCAACAAAAATTTTTAAATTAATCAAACTCAAAGTAATAACAATGCCTTTAGAAATCGAGTAAACAGACCACAAAACTTCAATGAAAATAACAAAAAAGGAAAAAATTATGGCAGAACTGAATCTCAACATTTTCGTAATTATAACAATTGCGATAATCGCAATTTTAACTCCTTTCAACCGCAAATTTTCAACAAACGAAATAATGGTCAGTCTCAAAATTCTTATAAGCAGCCTCAAAATTCTTGCAGTCGGTCTTAAAATTCTTTTATTCATAAGAATAATAAACCTGGTTCGTCGCAAACACGTTTATCACATATGAGTGTTGATACTAAATTGGGTTCACAGAGGTCTCATAGCTCAAAGTATATGGAAGTTGATACCTTACAAGAAGCTGAAAAAGTTGCTTCCAACGATGAGACAAATTTTTTAGAACCGCCTCAAAATTCAAATTACCTATAGTTGTTTTGTTCATAGGTCAACAAAATTTCAAATGCCTAATAGATACTGGGGCAAGTACAAGTGTAGTGAAACCAAACATATTTTTTTCTATATGAACAACAGAATCTAAAAGAACCTATTTATATAAAAACCCTTCACAATTTCTTGTCTTTCATGGAAAATAGTTGACTTTAAAAATGACAATTATGATGCTATAATAGGTCAGAATTTCCTAGTCCCTTTCAAGGCCAAAATAAATCTAGACCAAAATTACTTAGAAATATTCGGCAATAAAATATTTTTGGAAGAAAATGCTTACCCATTAGCATTTGACATGATTACAAGACTTCATTATGTGAAGAATGAAGACATACAAAGCAAATTCCAAATAAATGGTTTAAGCAAAAAATAACATGAATCTATTAAGGGCTTACTAAATGAATTTAAGGATTTGCTTTTTGTTGAAGGAGATACTTTATCCGCAACCACTGAAATCTGTAATGTAATAATTACTACTACGGATAGACCTTTATATTCAAAAATTTATCGGTATCCACAAATTCATGAGAGTGAAATCCAAAGACAGAAAAAAGACATGCTTAACCAACATATTATAAGAGAGAGTAATTCTCCTTATAATAGCCCATTATGGGTCGTACCAAAGAAACAAGATAATTCTGGAGTACAAAATTGGAGAATCGTCATCGACTATAAAAAACTTAATGAAAACACAGTCGATGATAAGTTTCCCATACCCAATTTAAATGGTATTCTGGATAAGTTAGGAAAATCACAATATTTCACAACATTAGATCTTGCCAAAGGCTTTCACCACATTTTGGCAAGAGAAGATCGCAAGAAAACCGCCTTTTCAAACCCTTTTGGGCATTACGAATTCATTCGTATGCCATTCGGCTTGAAAAATGCGCCATTAACCTTTCAAAAGCTGATGAATTCAGTTCTTCGTGAACAAATTAACACAACTTGTGTCGTCTACATGGATGACATATTGGTGTTCAGTACAACCCTGGAAGAACACATAAATTCTTTAAGATCAATTTTCAGAACATTAAGAAAAGCCCAATTAAAAATTCAGGTAGATAAATGCGACTTTCTGAAGAAAGGAACACAATTTTTAGGTCACTTACTGACCAATAAAGGCATTAAGCCAAACCCTGAAAAAATTAAAATAATTCAAAATTAGCAACTTCTAAAAACGAAAAAACAAATTAAATCTTTTCTGGGAATGACAGTATTCTACAGAAAGTTCATTAAGGATTATGCGAAAATCGCAAGTCCCTTCACAAAAGCACTTAGAAAAAACGAAAAACTTAATGCATATGACCCTAATTATTTTTTGACTTATGAAAAATTAAAAGAAATTGTCACCAGTGCACCAATCCTTAGATATCCAATCTTCTCCAAAAATTTCAAGATAACCACCGATGCAAGCAATTTCGCCATTGGCGCAAGAAGTTTGATCTTGAGTGCGACCACGAGCCGTTGAAGTGGTTACAAGTAAAGTATACTGGTTAGGATATCAACCCATGTCTTCAGAGATGGTTGGTTCAATTGGGGGAATATAATATACGAGTGAATTATATAAAAAGTGAACTAAACAAAGTTGCCGATTTTTTGAGTCGTATGAATTCCGACCCAAATGAAATTAATTATTTAACAGAAAATGATTCCGGCGAAATGAATGAAAATGAAGAAGATTCATTATTGGTCCAAACCGTCCATTCACAAAAAGAAGCTAACGATCACATACCAATTTTAGATGCAGAGGCACATCGATTTAAAACACAAATTATCTTAGTAGAGTAAAAAAGATTCCAATACAGGAAATTTTCGGAAAAAAACGAATATTTATTGATAGGAACGATTCTGCAAATGGAAATGTCGTAATCATTCTCAAAAGAGAAATTTCAAGAGGAAAAATCGTTATATTTTCCGAATTGAATGACTATGAGTACAATACATTACAAAAAATAAATATCAAAGAATTCTCTAGAAACAGCGAAATAAATGTATTAAATGTTCTGAATTTGCCAAGGATATTGTCGAGGAAAACGACTTAAAAAAGCAAATAGCATTGTTTCATAAATTTGAAACGGGTCATGCAGGCATAATTCCAACTTTCGAAAAAAATAAAAAACCAAATATATAATCCTAATTTAAAAAGAATTCATTCAAAAAGTAATCAATAATTGCGAAACTTGTTTCGCAGCTAAATATGACAGAAATCCAATAAAAAATAAATTCTGATTAACTGAAACCCCTTCCACCACCAATGAAATAATTCATGTTGATACTTATGTCAACAGTAAACATTCATTCATAGTCTTTATTGACAAATTTTCAAAACATGTAATGGGTGATTCAAGTAGAGATACTTTTTTCAATAGCCTTTTTTGACAGATCACGTATGTGTCGTGTCATACTGTCTTGTTATTTCTGTTTAGAATTGTTTGACATTTCATAATGGAAAGACTTACGCCTGAACAACGTTTATAAATCGTTCAACTTTATTACGAAAATTCACGTTCTGTGAGGAATGCGTTTCGTGCACTTCGCTCAACTCATGGTCAACATAATCGGCCAACTGAGCGTACTATTCGCAATACCATCACCCATTTTGACACCCAGCATTCATTATTGGATAATATTCGACCGAAAAGACCACGTCCAGCACGCTGTGAAGAAAATATAGCGGCCGTAGCTGGGAGTGTACACGAAGACCGTGGCGAGTCGATTCGGCGCCGTTCACAGCAACGGCGACCGTTATCGTGCCATGATAACCGACTGTTTGATGCCTGAAAATGAAGCTCGTGATCTCGACATTATTGGGTTTCAGCAAGACGGCACCACTTCCCACACATCGTATCAATCAATGGATTTTTTGAGAGAACACTTTGGTTAACACATAATTTCACGTTTTGGGCCGGTCGATTGGCCACCAAGATCGTGTGATATCACACCGTTACACTTTTTCCTGTGGGGATATGTAAAGTCTAAAGTTTATGCGGACAAACCCGCTTCGATTCAGGCCTTGGAGGAAAACATCACGCGTGTCATTCGCCAGTTACCAGTCGAAATGCTCGAGTGAGTCATCGAAAATTGAACTCAACGGCAACGGCCAACATTTGATAGATATAATCTTCAAAAAATAAATGCCAAAGAATGTTCTTTCAAATGATAATAAACATTCCCCATTAAAATTGATTTTTTTTTTTAAGTAGGGAACATCGAAATGGATGCGGTAGTTTCATTTCATTTACTCGACAGAAATAGTCAAACACTAGTTGGGAAAATTCGAACATTTTTGGCCAGTAAAGGCAATGTTACTAAATTTGTACTAGACAATGAATTCAATAGCGTAAATTTAAGGGACTACCTTGATCAAGAGGGAATACAATATCATTTTACAAAACCGAATAGTTATACCGGTAATTCGGATATTGAAAGATTCAATAATACAATTACAGAGAAAATCAGAGTCTTTAATTTAGAAGAAAAACTCTCAATAAATACCCAAATGAATAAAGCAGTAAAATTCTATAATAGAGGGTATCATATCACAATTAAATGTTTAGATGTGCAAAAAAAAAAAAAAAAAAATATTGATCATAGCATAATAAAAATAAAAAACGCAAAATTCAAAGTGATTCAAAAAAGAAATAAATCAAGAAGAGACTACGTAGAGAATAGGAAAGAAGGATTTATAAAAAACTATAAGAGCTTAAGACATAAAGAAGAACCGAAGTTTATTAAAAAGCCTTTAAAAATGTTCACACTGACAATATTAAGCAACCTTTTAAATTTACAGATCGTGGCGGTCATACTCATACTTACTGTACAAACACACCTGAATCGGGCTACCCTACAGATTAATCCAATGACTGACGAGGTAGGATATGTACAGATTAAGTTGGGAGAAGTTGAAATAGTAAATCAAACATCTACAACTTTGCACTTGGTTGATACCAGGGAATTAAACCACATTTTGGGTCAAATCGAGAGCAACATAAAAATTTTGGACTTAGAAAACAGGAAAATGATTGAAACAGAAATAAAAATTATTAAATCCAAATTCAAATCAATTACTCCGTTGGAACAAAGGAGAAAAAGGGGACTGTTTAACTTCATTGGCCATGCTTATAAATGGTTAGCTGGGGTTATGGACGATGATGATAGTCAAGAAATTCTTGAACATCTTAATGTAATCGATGAGAATAATCATAATGTAAAAGATACAGTTAACAAGTAAATTTATATAAATACACAGTTTAAAGAATCAATCCAAACATTAAAATCAGCTGTAGAGGAGGACATAACAACATAAAAACAGACAGAGTGATATTATTCGAAGACCAAATGTTTAAAATTACATACCTTAAAGGTAAAATTTAACATATTCAAGATAACATTGCATCTGCGAAGAACCATATTTTTCACTCAAGTATCCTAACAACTGAAGAAGTAGATAAATTTGAAACTAATTTATTTAAATTAAAATCTATGAAAATTAATGTTTTAAATTACAAAGACTAATTATTGCAATAAAAATTCCAAAAGATTGTATTAAAACTGACTTAAAAATGATTACACCCATGCCAAATAGAAATTATATGGAAATTAATGAGCCCAATTTTTATACAGTTGAAATTAAAAATCATGTTTTTGATTATGATGCGAATGTTTATCTCAAAAATCTAAGATATAGTAAACACTGCACCCTGTTAAATAACTGTAATTTTAAATATAATAATGTGGCCGAAATTGAGAGGTTTGAGGATGATATGATTTTAATAAAAATTGCTAACGACTTGGAAATTATACAGGACTGTGACGGTCGAAAAATGAGAATTAATAAAAACTACTTACTCTTGTTCAAACTAAAAATTAACGGCCAAGTTTTTCAAAGTGATAAAATAACTGTTCAGGATAAATATTTTTACCCAAATAACAACATTCGAATATCTAATTAATTTTAAGCAAATAGAATTAAAAAACTTTGAAAATATTAAACAAATAAAAGAACTTAAATTCCATAAAAATGTTTCATATGGAATAAATATACTGTTTGTAATTATCATTACACTTGTTGTAATTGTCATCATTCAAATTATTTATTTTATTTATTTATTTATTTATTTAAATCATTAGAAAATAATTAAAATTACAGACTAATGTTAAAAAAGGCCATGGTTCCTATACCTTAGGCTCTACAAAATAATTGTATTTAATAATTAAATATTAGATAAGATTGTATATCTTAATTTCTTTCAGAAAATTTATAATTTGTACAATAGGATCATAAGATGGATGTGAGATTAAGGATAAAGGGTTTGTTGTATTTTTAAAAATGTGATTTCGTTGGGTTAGATATATAGGACAAGACGTAAGGATATGTCTTAATATTTTAGTAAAAGGTATATTGCAATTGCAGATTGGAGCGTTTGGTATGTTAATTAATTGACCGTGTGAGAGTTTAGAATGTCCCAGGCGAAGACGTTCGAATTTAATGAGGTCTCTTCTGTTTATCTTTGTTATCTTATCTGTTGTGAAGTGTTCAATTGTTAATTTTGCTGTGTTAGCTAATTTGTACCATTCAGATGTCATGTTAAAGACATTATTTTTTTGGGTAAAAAGTTCTTTCGTAAATTTGTTTATATCTCTTATGTTAAAGTTGAGTGTAGTTAAGAGTGGAGATCGTACTGCATCGTTTACTAGTTTATCAGCGAGTTCGTTCCCCTTGATCCCACAATGACCAGGAGTCCAGATTAATATTATTTTTGGGAACTTTTCAATAAGAATATTTCTTATAAAAGTTGCGTAGAAGTTGTTGTTGGTAAGATTGGCAATTGCTTTTAAGGAAGATAAAGAGTCTGTGCATATTGCGATATATCCGTTTTTGTTTTTAGCTATTTGTATTGCCTCCATAATGGCAATAATTTCTGCAGTATAAATAGTGGTATAATTAGGAAGTATTGAGGTTTTAATAGTCTTGTTTTCTGTAGTTATACCATAGCTTACTTGATCATGGGTCTTAGAGGCGTCTGTGTATATAAAGTAATATTTTTTGTGTTTTTCGTGGATTTCGTTAAATAATTTTCTTAAAATTGATGGGTGTGTAGTTGATTTCGAGAAATGGTTTATTGTTGTATTTATAAAAGTTTGTTCTAGTTGCCATGGTGGTTTTAATCTTTGTTTATTGTTTGTTTGAGTTGGTATGTCTAGTTCTTTTGATATTTTTGTAATTCTATATATTACTGATGGAAGTTTTGGAATTTTTTTTGATTTGATACATTTTGTTATTATTTTGTGTAATGGTGTGTCTTGATTATTGTAGAAGGTTTTTATTATTTGTGATGTTGAGAGATCTCGCTGTAATTCAAATGGTAATATATTACTTTCAAACAACATGTTTGTAATAGGTGTAGTTCGAAAAGTCCCTAGAGCAAATCTTATTGCAGAGGATATTTTTGATTTTAATTTTTTTAGTGATGATTTTGGCGAATATCCAAAAAAGGGGAGGGCATAATTTATTTTAGATAGTACAAGGGTTTTAACAATTGATATCAATGTATAACTGTTACAATTGAATTTATAACTGGAGAGACATTTTATAATATTCAGTTGTTTGTTTAAGGATGTAGATAAATTTTCTATATGGGTATTCCAACTATATTTTTTATTTATAAAAAGTCCAAGTACTTTTAGACTATCCACTTGCACCAGTGAGATATTACATCTAACTGTGCAAAGACAGTTCTTCTTTCTGCATATATGTAAACTTTTGCATTTTGAACTCGATAGGACTGCTTCGGAATAATTACACCATTCTTATATGATATCGAAAAGATTTTGTGCATTAATTGTCAGGTTTTTTTCTCGTCCAGATTTTAATAAAAGATGGAAGTCATCAGCATACGCTATATAGTCAATCTCCTTATAAATGGATAATTTTGTGCAAAGCATGTTGTAAGCTATTAAAAACAATACAACTGATAACGGTGTAACTTGAGGGATCCCATTTTGTAAAGGTTTAGAATAAGAGTGATGTTTGCCAACTCTTACCATTATTTTTCTATTTGTCATAAAGTTCCTGATATAATTAATAATTCTTGGACCGACTTTCCAAGTAAGTAATTGATCGACTATTGCATGGATGCCAATTTTGTCGAAAGCCTTCTCGAAGTCTAATGATATGAGTGTCACATGCTTTTTTAAGGAAAGGCTATTTGCAATTTGATAATCTAGATAAAGTAGAGCATAAATTGTTGATTTGCCTTTCTTAAATCCGTATTGATGACTATCGAGAAGCTTGTTGGCAGAGACAAGCCACCATAGCCTGTTTGCTATGATTTTATCCAGAACTTTTGACAAGCATGAGTTTAACGAAATAGGTCGATAAGAACTTGGAGATGTTTTGTTTGCATTTGGTTTTAGTATTGGAGTTATGATACTTGTTTTAAATTGTTGAGGTATAATGTTTTTAAATATGTTGTTGAATAGGTCTAGGACTCTTTGTTTCATAATGTTAGGCAATTGCTTTAGCATCAAATATGGTATTCTATCAAATCCTGGGGTTTTACCTTTTAAACTATTTAGTACCGACGTAAATTCGGTTATACTAAGGTCCCGTTCGATTGTAATAGCTGCAGGTGATGGAGTATTTGTTGGTAAAGTTCTTAAGCTGTTGGCTTTATTATTACGGAAATTCTCTGTAAAGTTGTTGTCGGATGCATTATCTGCCCAGAATTGGCATAATATATTTGCTATTTCGGTTTTATTTGTTGTTAAGTTCAATGTACTATTGTCGGTTTGTAAGCTATGTATCAGGTGAGTGGATTTGTAACCGGTGAGATTTCTAATATTACTCCACAGGTATTCTGTTGAAGAGCTTGGGTTTATGGTTGAAGTAAATTCATATAAAGATTTGTTTTTTGCTTTTTTAATTTCTCTTTTAAACGCCGCGTTGAGTTTTTTGAAATGAATGAGGTTTTGATTATTTATATTACGTTTAAAGAGATTCCATGCTGTGTTTTTTTGTTTTTTTAATCTTTCTAGATCTTGATTCCATCAAGGCACATGTTTGGGTGGTATATTTGTGGTTGTTTGGGGTATTGTTACATTTGCTGATTGAATTATAATTTTGCGGATATTGGCTGCCTCTTTGTTAATGCAGTTGCTTCTTGGTTTTTCTGAATGTAACTTTATACAGTTTTGTTGATATTTGGACCAGTCAGCCAGTTGTGTTTTAAATTTGGGTTTGTGATACATGTCTGAAGCATTTTGCTGGAAATTTAAGGTCGTTATTATTGGGAAATGATGGCTGCCGTATAAGTTTTCTTCAGTTTTCCATGTAGCTATAGTTGCTAGAAAGGGGGTGCAAAGCGTTAGGTCAACGTGTGATAATGAGCCGTGAGTGCACAAATGAGGTGGATCTCCATTATTCAGGATGATAAATTGAGATTTAGTTAAGAAATTTTCAATGAGTTTTCCCCGTTGATTAATTGAGGGTGAATCCCAAACATTGTGCCTGTGATAACGGTTTGTATGGTAGAGTTTCCAAGAACATTTTCTAAATTTCTACTTTGTAATTTAATCTGTGAAGGAGGTGAAATATATGCACTAACAATATTAAACTTTATTCCGGACTTTATTTCCAAACATACCGTGTCAAAATCTTTTTGCAGCGGAATTATTTTATGTTCTACTGATTTATGGATTAGGATTGCGACACCACCGTATCTGGTGGTTGATGAATTTGTAGAGTATAGATAATAGTTGATAGGAATGGGAATATTATTTAGGGAGTGGATATGAGATTCTTGGATTGATATAATTCTTGGGGAATATTTTTTAATAAGAATTAATAATTCATTATAATTGTTAACATAACCATTAATATTCCATTGAACAATATTAAATGACATTTTTTAAATATTTGATAAGGTTTTTGATTATATCAATATTATTTTTACAGTGTGAATAATATTAATTAGATATGTGTTATGAAAAAATAATATAATAAATAATTACAAAGAAAGGTATCAGTTGTCTTTTGTTAAAAATGATTTTAATGGTTATATGACTGTAGTCGTAAGAAGAAATAAGGGAATGATTTCGATTTAAGAGTATAGCATTCTCTCTTAGTTGTAAGAAAGAGTACTAATTGTATATAAAATATTTTAGTTTGAATGGATATGGTTATTGTTGTTAATAGAAAAATAATAAAAGATAAAATATTATTTTGTTTACGAATTTTAAAAAATTTGAGTAAAATATATAACGGTATAGATGTAATTTTATGTATAAGAGCCATTGTGGATTATTATAAGAGTTTATTTTTTCTTATTGCCAGATATTAGTTTCTTCTTTAGTTTGTTCTTATTTTTATTTGAAATATTATTTGGAAGGAGGAATGTATTGTTGCCTGTTGTTGTTGTTTGATATAGTGTATTTTCTGAACTAGAGAGTGAAGAGAACCTTTGTGTTTCCATATTGATTAATTCATTTTCTGATATATCTACATCAGATATGGCTGAAGAGTAATATTTTAAATCACGCTGTGATGTGTTGATTTTTTCTGTTGCTAGGGAGTCAGACTTATTAATCGGTGAATTGTTTTCAGCTAAGTTTAATGTTTGATGAGGTATTGTATTGTTTACATTTGAATTATTTTTTACTATTGATGAATATGTGGTACTTAGATTATGGTGGCGTTCTTTATATAAGTTTGTGGACTTTTTCCTTTTCTTTAAGGAATGTTGAGCATTTTTTGTCGATTGTAGAGTGATTGTAATCAAGATTTTCTTCCTTGCAGTTGATGCAAGATTTGGATAATGTACATAAGTTTTCATTTTCATTTTTTATATTTTTGCAAGTTTTTGCAATGTGTCCATAACGAAGGCATGTTTTACAGCGAAGTGGTAATGTTATATATGTACGAATTCTCACTCTCTCGTATCCAATTGAGATCTCAGTTGGAAGAGAAGTAGAATTAAATGTTAAAATTACTAATCCAGTTTCTTCCAATTTACTTTCTTTTCCACCTTGCCAACATTCTGCGGCTTTAACTCTTCTTGAATTTCGTTTTTGGGGAATACCACCCAAATCGTTGGAGTAAATTACTCCCTTAGAATAATTAAGGGAGTTGTGAGGATTGATTTTGTGTGTGATGGAAGAAAACCAGTTTTAGTGTATAGATAGAAAATAGACACCTGTTGTGTTTTTAAAGATCAAGGTGGTTGAAATGTGCGTTTTCCTCGTTCGTGATTGGTGGTTGGTTTTATGTTGGCTATGGCGGAGATATTTATATATATTATATTTTTGTTGGTGCGTTGGTGTTAATTTTTCTATGATTGTTTACTATCTATAGATCTTTGTTTTCTGGATGGGATTTTGTAACCTAAAATATTTGTATTTGGTGTGAGAGAGTATTGTTAGGTCGATATGTATGTGTTAAGGTTTTGAGGGTTGATTTTGTGTATGATGGAAGAAAACCAGTTTTAGTGTATAAATAGAAAATAGATACCTGTTGTGTTTTTAAAGATCAAGGTGTTTGAAATGCTATGATAGAGATATTTTTATATTTTTGTTGATGTTTTGGTATTAATTATTCTACGAATGTTTACTAGCTATAGATTTCTCTTTTCTGAATGGGATTTTGTAACCTAAAATATTTTATTAGAGGAATATTTGTTGAATGGTATTCCAACTGAATTTTCTACTTGTATGTGAAGGTATAATAAGCAGCAGTGAATTTCATTGATTTGATATTGTTTTTTTTTTTTAATGATGTTGGATGGTTTTGTTTGTTTTGGAAGCATTTGGATTGATCTTTGGTTGTGTAGGGTAATTTTAGTTCTTTTTTTTTTTAATAAGTTGTTAACAATTTTTTTTTGATATGTAATTAAATAAAATAGATAGACTAATGATAATTTCAATTGGATTTAAAATTTGTTGTTATGACATTGTGTGGGTAATGTAAATAAGTGTGTAAGATAGTGGTAGTTATCATAAAGCAGTGCATAATTGTAGTAGCCCATAAATGAATAGGGGATGCTTGTTGTAACAAATATTTTTGAGAATTAGAATTGTTGCACCTATAAAATTTTATTTTTTTTTATGATTCTTGTCACGACCGTATATTTTAGGTGAGATATCTGTGGGTTTTTTGAGATTTCTTTATTGGTTAGGTGGTCATGCTAATTTTGGAAGGATCTTTGATTGTATGGATTAATTTTCTGATTTGTTAATAAACTGCTGACAATTATTCCGTAGATAACATTGATAGGTTAATGATAATTTCATTTGAATGTCAAATATGTTAATACATTATACGATTACGTAAATAACTGTGTAACTAAAGCAGTAGTTATGTACAAGACAACGAATGACTGTAGAATGCATAGAGAAAGTTCATTGTTGTACCAAAAAAAAATAATTTTTTTATCAAATTCCGTACCAGAAACAAGACCTATTCCCTACTTAGTGGTCTTCACATTTATGATAGAGTTCATTGACTGTAAGGCTAAATATATTCATATTTTCACCGATTGCATTGTAAACTATTATCAGTGCAGTTTATTCTTTACACTTTATACATACTATATACTTTATGCCTTATAATTTATACCTTACACATTATTCTCTATACTATATACCTGATACTTTATACCTTGTACTTCATACTCTATACTTTATACATTATACATTTTACTCTATACTTTATACATTATATTATTTATGCCCTATAACTTATGTTTTATACCCTATACTTTATACATTATTCTTTATGCCCTACACCTTATACTTTATACCTTATACTTTATACTCTTTACTTTATACTTTATATTTTTTACTTTATACCTATAATTTACACCTTCTTCTTTATACTATATACTTTGTACTACTTTATATCTTATACATTATACTCTATACTTTATACCTTCTATTCTTTATACCTTATACGTTATGCGTTATACCTTATAATTTATACTCTATACTTTATACCTTAAATATTATACTCAACACTTTATACGCTATACTTTGTACCCTATACTTTATACCTTATATTTTATACTCTATACTTTATAATCTATATTTTATACCTTATATTTTATACATTATCCTTTATGCCTTATACATTATACTTTATACATTATACTTTATACTTCGTAATCTATACTTTACACCTTATTCTTTATACTTAATACTATATTTATTAATACTATATTTTATACTCACTACCTTATATCTTATACTTTATACTCTATAATTTATACCTTATACTTTATAATCTATACTTTATTCATTATTCTTTATGTCTTATATCTTATACCTTATACTTTATACTCTATACTTTAGACCTTATACTTTATACATTATACTCTATGCTTTATACCTTATACATTATACTCTATGCTTTATACCTTATACTATATACTTAATACTTTATATTTTATACTTTATACATTATACTTTATACATTATTCTTTATGCTTTATATCTTATACCTTATACTTTATACTCTATACTTTACATCTTATACTTTATAATTTATACTCTACACTTTACACTCTATACATTATGCTTTTTTTTATATTTTATACTTTATACCTTATACATTATACTCTATACTTTTATCTTATACTTTATACTATATACTTCACACTTTATACTTCATACTTTATACTCTATACTTATACTCTATACTTTATGCCTTATACTTTATATTCTATATGTTTATATATTATACTTTGTACATTATTCTTTATGCCTTATACTTTATACTCTATACTTTGAAATTCATACTTTATACTTTATACTCTATACTTTATGACTTATACTTTATTCTTTATACTTAATACTTTATACATTATACTGTATTATTTTGTACCTTGTACTTTACACTTCACACTCTATATTTCACATTTATACTTTATACTTTACACTCATTTTTTATTAAAAATTAACTTCTTTTCTATTCAAATATTTTTATTTTGGAACCAATTGGAGTTGACCTATAAATATATGATTAAAACTACATATTTAAAACGCAGAAAACGATCAAATGCACCCATAAAATATCTTCAAAAATAGAACTAAGTGCATATTTCGTGTATTTTTGGAAGTTGTTAATAATTACTTTCAAAAAAAAAAAAAAAATATTAAATAAGTTAATAAATAAAAAAGTAAAATAAATGCATTATTTTCAATGACAATATAGTGTTAAAATCATGACCTTTTCAGCTCTTTTTAATTTTTCAGTTTTTTTTCTGGAATTAAGATTCATATTTGCTACCAATAAAATTTATCAGTTTTCATTCTCTACATGTACTATGTATATATATATATATATATATATATATATATATATATATATCTTTTATTTGGTATATAAATTTGTTCATTAAATATTATTTTCTGTTTTTAATTTCAAATTTTAAAAACTTCCTTAAATGAAAACAATTAATGCTCACGTTTTGTATTTATTACTAACTAATTCTTCTTTAAAAATTAGCAACATAAATATATTTTATTTTTCAAAGTTCCTAAATTTATCTAAATTTTAACAGTATTTAAAAATATGTGACTTTTTTGAAATTTTGAATTGAAATCAATGAAAAGCAATTCATATCATTTGATATAGAGCATTTTATTTTGTGTATACAATATTTTCATATTAAACTTTTACACGATTGATCATAAGGAAACCGTATATCCTTCTTTAAATATCTACTTAGTTTCAATTGAGAAATACTGCTAGCTGCATAAAGTATTTAATTTTCAGATAGTTGTAACAACATTCGCTAATCAATAAATAAATTATGCAAATATCGTTAAAAGTATATTTATTGATCTACTCCAATCATCATGTAATCCCGCTATACCATGAACGTTATATTCCGCAAAGAAAATGGACGTTTAAAGACATTTGTTATAATGGTATAATCAAAATCCAAATTCTACTACACCTAGTTAATTTTACTGTTATGCCTAGAAAGCCTTAAATAATTTTTTACCAACCAATTTTTCTTGATATATTTATAAGATTTTCATGACAAATCTATGAATTTGTTAGTATGTATTATATCTGTTCTCACATATACATGTGATTTTATCTATTAATAGATATATTTTACTACATAATTACATATAACATTAGCGAGAGCAACAGTTAAATCAAATAATTGGATTTATATAGACTATGTTTAAGATATCTTCGTAAATTTAAATAGAAAATAACACATATTTTTTAACGAAAAACATGTAGAGTTTATTATTAACCAACAGTGTTGTAGGAATTAATTCTAATTTCATTTTCATGGCTTTTATATCTCAGATTTGGGTTACTAGTGCGTGGACTTCGCTTGTAATATTTATCCATAATCTTCGTAATATATTTCTTTTCCTCATTTAAATGAAAGCAGCATATCTTCTTTTGAACGATTGAATTTTTTGTAAAGATTCTTAAAAAATCATGTTCTCAAAACTCAACAAAAATACACCAATATCAAATATCTTGTAAGCTTCAGATCACTTGAATCACTAAAAGCAAAAGCTAAACAGTGAACCATCCCTAACACCACAGTAAATAAAAGATTTTTCTTTTTTAATTTTATGTAGATAATTATTAACTTTAATATGAAAAAAATATGTATTATTAAAAGATTCCAGTTATACCTCTAAAATTACAGGAGATGAAATATTAGCCATAGGCGTACTATTACAATATTTATTCTTAATGTAAATAGAACATAAAACTAGAATACAAATCGAAATAACAAAAAGTGATATGTATCCTTACACAGTTTTAACCTTTAAATTCTTTAACTCAGTTTTGATTATATCAACATCAATATGTAGTTTATCAATATATTTGCTATTGTTTAAAATGTTTACAGTAACTGGTTTTATAACTCTAATATTAATTTTATTGTAATCTATCAGCCATGATGATGTTTGAATAGACGATTTTTGTTTTGATGTAAAATATGCCGAAGAATATAACGTGATGACGAAGGTGTTCTGCAACACATCCTGATGGTAAAGTTAACAAACCTTTTAAAGGTAGCATTATCGAACTGCGATTATGATTATCACAGTTCACACTTAGTGTGAATGTATCAGAAACAGTAAATAACCACTGATTTTCTGTTGATAATTTGATCCAAACACTTTTCAACTTCTTCAAAATTACATTCAGCATGCCTTGACAGTTTTAGTACTGAAATTTCACATGTTCGTTCAACAGCTGATTTCCATGAAAAATTATTTCTACAATTAAATTGGTCATCATTGCATTAAGTTGCAATTGAGACATCAAAAAATACAAATTATTTGCAAAGTTATACACTCTGTAGTTATCATCCACCAAAGATATTACTGTACTATTATCTACTGAATCATTTTGTAAACTTCAGAGCTATGATTGGTAACTAATGGTATTTCAGTTTGTATTACAATTCGATTTTCTATTATAAATTCATTTACTTTGATAGAATTAAAAATTTTCTTTAATTTAGTACCGGTGAGTTGTCCAGGAAAAATCAAATCATTTGGTAAGAATATTTCAATATGTAATAATTCGTCTTCTAATTGATTAAATGTAAGAAGATCTGGATTAACATACCCATGATTTTCCGTGGGGAGTCTTTACTTATTTACTCCCATCAGACGTGTCCCCAGGTGGCGGATAGGGGGGTTCGGATGTAAGGTTTCTGATCCGATTGTAGTCAATAAACTGGAGATCACTTACCATTGGTTACAGATCTCCATGTACTGACTATAGTCGGGTCCTACGCATTACATCTAAACCTAGAAACTCATAGAAGTTCTCGCGGACCAAATAAATTAAGTGCACTTTTAAGATCAAGGTGACAGGTAGCAGTGCTGGGGATCTGTATGGTTAGTTAGTGCTTAAAGAAACTAATCGCTAACAGCTCCCCTCCAACGCCCATGGCACGGGTTGGTTGTAATTTTAAAAGCCTAGTCCGCGCATGCCGTCACTGCGCGAGATGGTCCACTTAGTACGTGCATTTTCGTGGGACCAAGATTAGTGTTAGGAAAAATGTTAATAAAAAGGATGTGGAGGAGAATAGGGCAGTTTCAGTAGGAGTTTCGGACACTGACTCTGACCTTTTAGGAATTCACGAGGACATAATTGCTCAGGAGGGACAATTATTGAGTGAACTGGCCGAAACAGACGAGCTCTTGGGCTCACCTGGAGACTCTCTCGGGGGAACGGGCACTACGGAGAGGTTGGAGGATCTCTCTCTTTTTTCTGATGAGGGGCATGACATCACAATGATTTCAGCTCACGCTCAGGAACGGAGTTCTCCAGCATCCGAGGTGTCATCCGCTCGGGTTGGTGGACAGGTGGGTTCAAAATTAGTTCGGCAAGACGCGGTAAAACCATGTGTAACTGCCGTCGTCGACAGCCGAACAAAAGAGGAAAAAGCGAAGAATGGCGTCAGATCCTCCTTGATCTTTCTTAATAAGATGGCCAAGAGGGATCTGTCGTCAGTCAGTGGTAGGGATAAATACCTTATCAAGAGGCATAGGAAGAGTGTGATTAGATTTGAAAAAATCTATGGCGCGACCTCCGCTATCTTGGGAATGTCATATCCCGAGGGACTGAATGCGATATTTGACACCATTCCGGAAAATTCTCTGGAGAGCATAGGAAACGTGTCAGGGGTCGCACTGAAGTCCAAGAATAAATGCAATGATAGCAGCCGACCAATTAAAGCTATCACATCTTCGGAACGATCGGTGGAAACTGGAAAGCTGGCTATCATTGCCAAAAAGGGGGCTGATCGTAAACCATCCGGCAACTCTGGTGAATCAAGCACCAAAGGAGCAAGGTCTGGAGACGACCAACCCTCTACCAGCAAGAAAGGTGCGGCAAACAACACTCCCTGCTCTCTTAAAGGTCTTCAAAAGAAGACGATAAAGAATGCTGGAAGTGGGGCTGGTCATAAGCCATCTGGCTCTCTTAAGGATCACCGTAAGGAGGTCATTAAGAGACCTAGGTCTGGCGATGACCAACCAGTCCCTTCCGCCAAGAAGGCGAGTCACACACCGACTGGATCTCTTAAAGGCCCCCAAAAGGAAGTCATTAAGAGAGCTAGATCTGGTGACGACAAGCCTTCGACCTCGAAAAAGGCGAAGGAGTCGATGAAGCCGGCTTATCTTCAGGCGGCTGTCATAGACCGTACTGACCCAGATGGGAGGATTAGCACGGATCTATGGAGGCCGACTGAAGATAGGCTCATCGACGAGATCGCCTTAATGAAAGGAAGGCCCGATGAAGTGTCCTTCAAAGGCGCGAACTGGTCAAAGGGTGTCAAAATTGTTAATTGTGGTAATGAGAAATTACTTGAATTTCTCAAGGCCACAATTGCCAAGTGTAGCAGCCTTTGTCCAGAGGCGAAACTGGATGTGATACTAGCATCTGAGTTGCCCCTGAGACCAGTAGTGACAGTGTGGATTCCACCACCCATAAAACCGGTGGAAACTATACTGACAGTACTGGTCAACCAGAATGAGAGTCTGGATACAAGTCAGTGGAAGTTGTTAGCTTCTCTGACTTGTAAAGAGAACCTCGGAAGAGACTTCAGGTTTGCTATAGACCAGGAGTCTCTCAGGAAATTGGAGTCTATGGGGGGAATCGCTAATTTCGGTCTGGGCACTATCAGGTTCCGGTATCCGAAACCTGACAGTACCAATAAGGCTGCAAGTGGTGCAAATTAATTTCCATCACTGTGAAGCAGCCTCTATCGAATTAGCGATGAACCTTATCGACTCCAAAGTGGATGTGGCCTTAATCCAAGAGCCCTGGATCAACAACACCAGGGTATGTGGATTAAGTGTCAAGGGGTATACACTTTTTGTACCATCCACTGGGGATAAGGTAAGAACGTGTATACTGGCTAGGAATGAGTTAAATTTTATGAACTTTCATTCTTTCGGCAATGGAGACCTAACGGTCGTGAATAGAGAGGATAGAGACGGGAGGAAACTCGCACTCGCCTCCGTTTATATGCCCTACGATGGGGCCAACCCTCCGGGTGATATGGTGTGTAAACTAACAGAGTATGCAAAGAGAAGAGGCATATATTTGGTACTCTGTTGCGATGCTAACGCTGTCAGTGGGGCAGCGCCGATATCAACGAGAGAGGTGAGTCAGTTTTCAATTTTATAACTACTAACAATCTTTTTATCTGTAACTTGGGTAATGTGCCCACATTCAGAACTAGAGATAGAGAGGCAGTTATAGATATAACACTCACGAACTTTAGGGGCGAATACATTAAGAACTGGAGGGTAGATAGTGAATGTTCCTTTTCGGACCATAGCAGGATATCCTTTAGTTTAGATTTCGCGAGGCCAAGGGGAGAACCATATAGGAACTCCAGGAGAACCGATTGGAACTCCTTTAGGGCCATTATGGATGGCAGTTGTCATCAGAGGGAGTTGAGAGTTTAGTGGAGGACTTCACAGGGAAAGTTAGGAGAAGCTATGAACTAACTTGTCCGGTAATATTTCCGGGAAAGAGAGAACAGCCTAAATGGTGGACCAAGGAACTTAGGAACCAAAGGTCAACCGTCAGGAAGCTGTTCAATAGGGCGAAACTGACACGCAAGTGTTAGGATTGGAACAGCTACAGGGAAAGTTTTAATAGGTATAAGGCGGACATTAAGAGGGCAAAAAGGGACTCATGGAGGAATTACTGTGAGTCCATTGACGCCGTTAATGAGTTATCCAGATTCAGGCGAATTTTATCCAAGGATCCTAGTGCTTCTGGATATATTCAGCGTGCGGATAACTCATGGGCGGAGTCTTGCTCTGAGTCCCTGAGTTTATTTATGGAAACTCATTTTCCAGGCTGTAGGAACTTAGAGGCAGATGTACAGGCGGGACGATTCTTGGGATTCTCGGAATGTGTATCTGATAGGGAATTTAGTGAAGTAGTTGGTGACATAGTCTCGATGGATAAGGTAGCATGGGCGGTGAACACCTTTGAACCTTACAAGTCACCGGGTCCAGACGGTGTTTTTCCAGCCATGCTGCAGAACATCAGTGACACGGCACTAAAAGTTCTCACTGAGCTTTTTAGTGTGTGTCTTATTAAAAGATATATTCCAAGGGGGTGGAGAGAGGTTAGGGTAATTTTCATACCTAAGGCGGGTAAGGCTAGCCACTCGAAACCTAAGGATTTTAGATCGATCAGCCTATCGTCTTTTCTTTTGAAGACATTAGAGAGATTGATCGATCTTTATCTGAGGACGACAATTGACAACCATATCATCAGTGGGGCTCAACACGCTTATCTAAGGTGTAAATCTGTTGAGAGTGCGCTACATGATGTGGTGAGTTACATTGAACGCGGCCTGCAGTATAGGGAGTATACATTGGCAGCGTTCCTTGATATAGAAGGAGCTTTCAATAACATTAAGATTGAGGCCATTAGAGAATCACTAGAATCATTAGGCATTCAAAGCTTCCTAATCGAATGGATTATTTTGATGCTGAATAGCCGAATAATTAATTCGAACTTGGGAGATGCATGCATAAGGAAGATAGTGACTAGAGGAACTCCGCAAGGAGGAGTTCTCACGCCCTTGCTAAGGCTCTTAGCCGTCAATGTCACTCTACGACAATTTGACGCAAGAGGGCGGAAAATCGTTGCCTATGCTGATGACGTGGTTATACTGATCACGGGTAAATTTCTTTCCACGCTCAGCGACGTCATGCAGTATGAACTTAACGAACTGTCCTCATGGGCCACTAGTAAGTGTTTAGGAGTTAACCCGGGGAAAACAGAGCTAGTTCTTTTCACCAGAAGGTACAGGATTGAGCAATTTAGGCTACCGGTACTAGGGGGGATTGAACTGGGACTGGCAAAGGAGGCAAAATATCTTGGTGTGTTCCTTGATAGTAAATTATCTTGGAAGAGGAACACTCAGGAGAGGCTTAGGAGAGGTCTCAACGCCTATTACACATGCAGGAACTCCATAGGTAAAAGTTGGGGACTCAAACCGATGGTAGTAAATTGGATTTACACCTCGGTGGTGAGGCCAATTCTGACGTATGGATGTTTTGTCCGGTGGGAGGCAATGAGAATAGGAAGTCGTAGGAATCTTTTGTCTAAAGCCCAGAGATGTGCTTCGATTGGCATAACAGGTGCCGTAAGAAGCACACCTCAGGCGGCACTTGACGTCATTCTCCTACCCATTGAGGAGTTTGTGATGGGAATGGCTGCAAGGAGCCTGCTTAGACTTAGTGAACTAGGACTTACAGGATCAATCAGAATAGAACATTCCAAACTTTTAAACGAGGTCAATCTCGGTGAACATAACCTGGTTCCTTCTGGATCCATGGACTATATGTGCACGGAGGTCGATTTCGGGGAAAATCCTATACTGATTATTCCGAGTAGGAACCAATGGTCAGATAGGGAGAAACTATTCAGTGGAGTATCGGTGTTCACTGATGGGTCCAAAATGGATACAGGCACTGGTGCAGGTGTGTATCTGGTTGAGGGAAACATCTGAAGGACGTATAGACTCCCGGATAGTTGTAGTGTGTTCCAGGCGGAAATTCTAGGTATTCTTAGGGCCACAGAATTGATTGCAGGGAACATTGAAGTGAATACAGAGGTAACTCTGTATGTGAATAGCCAGGCGGCGCTGAAGGCCTTGAAAGGACATTTTGTCAAGTCTAGGCTAGTTAGCGACTGTAAGAGGGCTCTTAGGAGATTGATGAGGGATTATCATATCAGACTCTGCTGGGTACCGGGTCATTGCGAGATAAATGGCAATGAGGTATCTGACGAATGGGCTAGGAACGGCTCAGCTTTGGATACGACTGCAATTGAAAGCGGTGTGAGACCACCTCTGGGCTTTTACTTCAGGTTAGTTGGGGAGTGGATTCGGGATAGAACCAATCATGCATGGAATTGTAGAACGGACTGCAGATTATCAAGGGTCCTATGGCCCAAACTTGATAAAGCAGATACAAATCTACTTTTAAGCATGAAAAGGGGAAACGTGAAGACTATGATAGGTGTTCTGACAGGTCATTGTCCCATAGGGGGAATGATAGGGAATTGATATAGGGGCTCCTCCGGTCTTTGCAGAATGTGCGAAGATAATGAGGAGCTGGAGACGGTGGAACATATTATATGTCACTGTCCATATCTACAACAAAGTAGGCAGAAATGGTTAGGCAGTCGATTCCTTGACGAATTGGACAGTATATCGAGATTAGATCTCGATAGACTGATAGGATTCGTCATGGGAATAGGCTGGCTAAGAGGGGGTCGTTGGCCTAGAGCGAGCGACATGGGGAGGTAGTACTTTTTCTTTTCAAATTCTTTCTATTCTTTTCTATACTTCTCTTGGTCTTAGCTTTTTCTCGGCTCTTTCTCCACTATTTTCCTTCTTGTTCTTTTCTATATCCTATTTGTAGTTTATTTCTATTTTCTTCACGAAGGGACTCACAATGGACCTCATGGTCTCCGAGTGGATGCACAAGAACTCTTATGAGTGCTGTGCAACCCTTCTTTACCTACCTACCTACCTACCTACCCATGATTTATATCAATTAATAGATTTGACAAGGATGATTAAACTTTATTACAGTTATCTAAATGTAGTTGCCCTATCATGACTTGAAACAACCATTCTGCATTTGTTCTATTTTTATCTTCATCACTATTAATCAGCTTCAGTAGTTCATAAATTTTAATAAAGCTTGCATTTAGTTCATTAGTAGTGTTTTTTAATATGTTCTTTGTAGAATCCAAAAATTGATATTTGTTGAATCATAAGCTGATTCAAATCTTGCTGGTTGTTAAAATAGTTTTTTATTTTTGTTTGCAGAGTTTGATGATCTTCGTTAATCACGGTTTTTGATTTTAGAAATAAATTGTCTTGCTGCAATGAATAATATATTCTATCGAACCTTCGTTTTAACAATTCACATATCTCTTTGCCATATTTATTAATTAAGAACTCATTTTGTATAACTTCTGTTATGATTTTCATTTTCTTAAGTTCATCGTAAAATTCATAGAAGTCATAGTAAATAAATAGATTCCACCTTGAATTAATCATGTTTATTGTTCCTATCTTATAAAAATATAATGCAGTATTTGATGGTATTTCTTGAACTCTAATATTAGTATTATAATTTGACAATGCAGCATTTAGTCTTACAATAAATATTATGAATTTATTAAATTCATAATATTTAGGTGTTGTTTATTTATTAAGTTTGATGTCTTATGTTTATATCTTTACTTTTGGAATATGCTATATCGTGATCTTTGCATGCAGCGTTCAAAGGTTAATTCCTTTATCTACTCATTCCAAATGTTTTTATAATTTTTATCCAGGACCGCAAAATTGGTAACCAGGAAGATGTATTTTGTGTGAGTAGACATAAAAATGCTAATTCTTTCTATTTACGTCAAACTTATACAAGAATCCCAAAACATTTAGTTATATATAATGCTAATATGATTATTATATTTAAGCAAGATTAAATGAATTTGAGACATATATATGGAGATCATGTTGGCAGTGATATGAATTATGAAAAGTTTCATAAAATCTGTCGAGAATGTTGGAAAGACAAGTATGGATTTCTGGTTGTAAGTAAAGATGATGATTTAAATAAATATTTAATTATCAGTATATTATTAGATATTAAACGTATTAGATCAGTATACACTACATCGATCTGATATCAGCTATCAGGTCTGGTATCAGCTATCAGGTCTGGTATCAGCTATCTGGTCTTGTATCAGCTATCAGATCTGGTATCAGCTAACAGATCTGATATCAGCTATCAGATCTGGCATCAGCTATCAGGTCTGGTATCAGCTATCAGGTCTGGTATCAGCTATCAAGTAATTTTTTTTTAATCGATATAGTGTATACTGATGTCTCAATTGCAACTTAATGCATGTACTAAAAACAATGATGACCAATTTAATTGTAGAAATAATTTTTCATGGAAATCAGCTGTTGAACGAACATGTGAAATTTCAGCACTAAACCTGTCAAGGCATGCTGAATGTAATTTTGAAGAAGTTGAAAAGTGTTTGGATCAAATTATCAACAGAAAATCAGTGGTTATTTACTGTTTCTGATACATTCACACTAAGTGTGAACTGTGATAATCATAATCGCAGTTCGATAATGCTACCTTTAAAAGGTTTGTTAACTTTACCATCAGGATGTGTTGCAGAACACCTTCGTCATCACGTTATATTCTTCGGCATATTTTACATCAAAACAAAAATCGTCTATTCAAACATCATCATGGCTGATAGATTACAATAAAATTAATATTAGAGTTATAAAACCAGTTACTGTAAACATTTTAAACAATAGCAAATATATTGATAAACTACATATTGATGTTGATATAATCAAAACTGAGTTAAAGAATTTAAAGGTTAAAACTGTGTAAGGATACATATCACTTTTTGTTATTTCGATTTGTATTCTAGTTTTATGTTCTATTTACATTAAGAATAAATATTGTAATAGTACGCCTATGGCTAATATTTCATCTCCTGTAATTTTAGAGGTATAACTGGAATCTTTTAATAATACATATTTTTTTCATATTAAAGTTAATAATTATCTACATAAAATTAAAAAAGAAAAATCTTTTATTTACTGTGGTGTTAGGGATGGTTCACTGTTTAGCTTTTGCTTTTAGTGATTCAAGTGATCTGAAGCTTACAAGATATTTGATATTGGTGTATTTTTGTTGAGTTTTGAGAACATGATTTTTTAAGAATCTTTACAAAAAATTCAATCGTTCAAAAGAAGATATGCTGCTTTCATTTAAATGAGGAAAAGAAATATATTACGAAGATTATGGATAAATATTACAAGCGAAGTCCACGCACTAGTAACCCAAATCTGAGATATAAAAGCCATGAAAATGAAATTAGAATTAATTCCTACAACACTGTTGGTTAATAATAAACTCTACATGTTTTTCGTTAAAAAATATGTGTTATTTTCTATTTAAATTTACGAAGATATCTTAAACATAGTCTATATAAATCCAATTATTTGATTTAACTGTTGCTCTCGCTAATGTTATATGTAATTATGTAGTAAAATATATCTATTAATAGATAAAATCACATGTATATGTGAGAACAGATATAATACATACTAACAAATTCATAGATTTGTCATGAAAATCTTATAAATATATCAAGAAAAATTGGTTGGTAAAAAATTATTTAAGGCTTTCTAGGCATAACAGTAAAATTAACTAGGTGTAGTAGAATTTGGATTTTGATTATACCATTATAACAAATGTCTTTAAACGTCCATTTTCTTTGCGGAATATAACGTTCATGGTATAGCGGGATTACATGATGATTGGAGTAGATCAATAAATATACTTTTAACGATATTTGCATAATTTATTTATTGATTAGCGAATGTTGTTACAACTATCTGAAAATTAAATACTTTATGCAGCTAGCAGTATTTCTCAATTGAAACTAAGTAGATATTTAAAGAAGGATATACGGTTTCCTTATGATCAATCGCGTAAAAGTTTAATATGAAAATATTGTATACACAAAATAAAATGCTCTATATCAAATGATATGAATTGCTTTTCATTGATTTCAATTCAAAATTTCAAAAAAGTCACATATTTTTAAATACTGTTAAAATTTAGATAAATTTAGGAACTTTGAAAAATAAAATATATTTATGTTGATAATTTTTAAAGAAGAATTAGTTAGTAATAAATACAAAACGTGAGCATTAATTGTTTTCATTTAAGGAAGTTTTTAAAATTTGAAATTAAAAACAGAAAATAATATTTAATGAACAAATTTATATACCAAATAAAAGATATATATATATATATATATATATATATATATACATAGTACATGTAGAGAATGAAAACTGATAAATTTTATTGGTAGCAAATATGAATCTTAATTCCAGAAAAAAAACTGAAAAATTAAAAAGAGCTGAAAAGGTCATGATTTTAACACTATATTGTCATTGAAAATAATGCATTTATTTTACTTTTTTATTTATTAACTTATTTAATATTTTTTTTTTTTTTTTGAAAGTAATTATTAACAACTTCCAAAAATACACGAAATATGCACTTAGTTCTATTTTTGAAGATATTTTATGGATGCATTTGATCGTTTTCTTCTGCGTTTTAAATATGTAGTTTTAATCATATATTTATAGGTCACCTCCAATTGGTTCCAAAATAAAAATATTTGAATAGAAAAGAAGTTAATTTTTAATAAAAAATGAGTGTAAAGTATAAAGTATAAATGTGAAATATAGAGTGTGAAGTGTAAAGTACAAGGTACAAAATAATATAGTATAATGTATAAAGTATTAAGTATAAAGAATAAAGTATAAAGTACAAGTCATAAAGTATAGAGTATAAAGTATAAAGTATGAATTTCAAAGTATAGAGTATAAAGTATAAGGCATAAAGTATAGAATATAAGTATAGAGTATAAAGTATAAAGTGTGAAGTATATAGTATAAAGTATAAGATAAAAGTATAGAGTATAATGTATAAGGTATAAAGTATAAAATATAAAAAAAGCATAATGTATAGAGTGTGAAGTGAAAGGTATAAATTATAAAGTATAAGATGTAAAGTATAGAGTATAAAGTATGAGGTATAAGATATAAAGCATAAAGAATAATGTATAAAGTATAAGGTATAAAGTATAAAATATAAAGTATTAAGTATAAAGTATAAGGTATAAAGCATAGAGTATAATGTATAAAGTATAAGGTGTAAAGTATAGAGTATAAAGTATAAGATATAAGACATAAAGAATAATGAATAAAGTATAGATTATAAAGTATAAGGTATAAATTATAGAGTATAAAGTATAAGATATAAGGTAGTGAGTATAAAATATAGTATTAATAAATATAGTATTAAGTATAAAGAGTAAGGTGTAAAGTATAGATTATGAAGTATAGAGTATAAGGCAAAAGGCCTCAAGGATAATGTATAAAATATTAGGAATAAAATATAGATTATAAAGTATAAGGTATAAATTATAGGGTATAAGATATAGGGTATATAGTATAAAGTATAAAGTATAGAGTATAAATTATAAGGTATAACGCATAATGTATAAGGTACACAGAATAGAAGGTATAAAGTATAGAGTATAATGTATAAGATATAGTAGTAGGGAAATGGGAAGGCAATAGTTGTTTTTGTTTTTAATGAGGAGGAAGAGGAATTTTGAAGAGGAAATTGTTTGTATGAAATTGAAAACCAATGAATTTGTTTTTGTAATTTTTTCTTGTGAGTGCATTAATAGGAGGAAAAATTGTTTTGCATTTTATGAAATTGAAAACCAATGTATGTATGTATGTATATATGTATGTATGTATTTATGTAATTATGTTAAAAGTACATACAAACAATTTATCAGGGGAGACAATTTTTATTTATTTATTTATTTTTTTTTTTTTTTTGCACTTTTAATTGTGATGAAATTAAAAACTGATGACTTGTATAAATAGCGTTTGAGTATTTTTGGTTTATTCATCTACATATTTTTATATGGTTATTTTTGTTTTTGTAAAGTGGAAACTTGAGAATTGTTTTGTTTATATGGAAAAAAATAACTTTGTGTAAGGTTCTTTGACATTAATGAAGATGTATTTTATGTTGTTGAGTATGGTCATGATTAATATTAGATATTGCAATAACAAATTAAGGGGAGTATTTTTAATTCACATTAAACATTTTTCATATCTAGAATATGTTTAAAATTAGTTTAAGGCTCAATATTTATGTATTTATAATATTTTCTCAATTTGAAATATTAAGAGATATACCCAAATTACTCTTCTTTGGAGATAAATTATATTAGATATAAATATAATTGTCTGAAGTAAAATTATTTCAATCAGTTAATAAACTTTTTAAAAGGCGGAACAAAAATGGAATCAAATAAGATTACAAATGCTGATATTGTTACAGCTTTCAATAAATTAAAAACAAGACCATATCTAGCAGCAAAGGATTTACTACCATCAAAGCCATATAAGGTATTAAGTATGTTCCGCCATAAGAATAAATATGGAAATGTGGTGATGGCAGAGCTTGAAGAGGGAATGTTATATCTTCCCAAACGATATAATAATTTGGAAGATAAAGTAATAGATGGAGTTAATAATGAACAGTTTACTTTAAGGAGGAAGTTAGATAATGGTTTATATGTTTTGGAATTGGAAGAGGTAGTCAGCGAAAACTCCGCTGGAGGAGACGAAGTGGGAGAGTTTTTCATCCCAAATTCTCAACCATATTTCAGTTGGGAAAATAGTAAAAATCCAAGAAATTCTTAATAAAGAAAATTTGTTAATTAGTATATAAGTATCATGATTTTTAAAAACTAACTAATTGTAAAAAGAAAGCTTTATAATAAAGATGTTACATATAAAAATTCAAAATTTTGATGGTTTAATTTTTGTTGAACATCAAAAAACACTGGAAGAGTATTTGGCACTTATTAATAAAACTGGGAATTATAATGAAGAACCTATATCATCTAAATATGGATTACACTTCAAAAACTGTTCATGGTCGGATAATAAAGAAAACGTTGGTCCTGATACTTGTAACTGCAGAAAGCATATACAACTTATAAACAAAATAGAGGATTTTATAAAAAGATATTATTTATTATCTAAACGTCTAAAATAAGTAAATAGGGAAAATATTTTTAATTTCAAATATGTTAATTTAAAAAAATAATAATAAATAAAAAATAATACAACTTTAAAAAAAAATGTTTGTTTTTTTTTTTACAATAACTTCTTGCAATTTTGAACTTGGTAAGGGTCTTATGAATTTTGAATTTTAGAAATAATTTTAGTAAATAATAGACTATCTATCAAGAACAACATATTCAGAATAATGAATACTTCCAACAACACTAAAATTGAATCAAATTATATTTCAAACAAGGGTCAAATTGAAATTCAAGAAATCTTAATACTGCCGCCTATAGACATTCCACTATTCCTCGCATTGCATGATGGTCGTGATAAAATTCTCCTGGAAGTTTTACTAAATGTGGAAAAAGAACTTGGAATAAAAACAAAATAATATATATTTTTCTTATTTATTTCTTTATTTATTTTTATTTTCTATAAAAACAAATAAATGTATTTAAATAAACTTAAAACTAACATATCATTTTCATGTAAATTAAAATAATTAAAAATATTTAAAATTTTATTAAAAGTAAAATTTTTACATCTTAAATAAATAAAAATGCAACAATAAACACCACAAAACATTGATGATTCACTTTGAATTCGCATTTTATTGTAGACAAATGTTTTAGAATTTCGGTTTAGAAATGAAATAAATGGTTTTATTGGAGGTTGACCTGCAGAGCAAAAAAATTCTGCTGGTTTATTTTCAGGGAAATAAAAAGCGACCCAATGCTGTCCAGGCTTATAAGATGGATCAGTGTTGGCTATGTAAAATGATGGTTTTGTAACAGGTGTCTTGGGTAATTTATTACTCGCAAAAACTCCTTTAAATTTATATTTTGTATAATTATTTGAATTTAAAGTATTTATAATATTTATTGAGTTCATAGCGTTTGAATTATAGTGCGAGACTTATCAATTTCTATTATACTGTCAAATTCACAATATACTAAGCAGGTAATTGCCTCTGTTATGGGTTTCCCGAAACGTCCTTCTATTCGAATAGTTCCTTGATTTATTAAATTTCCACAATTAGAATTATTATTGTGATCTGGTGTTAAATCAAAAGCTAGTAAAAAAAAATCCGCTATCAAAAAGTTCCTTTGTAATTTGATGACCTTTATCAAAATGATGGATTCCGGTACCTTTAAATAGGGTTTGATAACCACGAGTGCTTAATATTCCTCCATTGTTGTAGTTAAATTCTATTGGCTGTGCTGGAAATTGTACTCCATTAACAACCAAATTAAATCTTTGTAAATTAAAATGTTGAAAGTTGTATGGATTTTCTTTTCTATCTCCAGTATAAGCTTTGTTCGACACCATTCCAAAAATTAAGAAATTTGGTAATTGTCCAAGTATAACATTATCTAGAGATAATGAATGGTTTCCTGGATGTATAGTGAAGGTCTTAATTTCTACTCTCTTATATGGATAAATTGCATTTTTGCTTTGTAATACATTGTGATGTGCCATTAATATACTACTATTGATAGTAAGATGATTTATATATAAATTAGCTTCATGTATTCTTAGATAAGATTCATTTTTATCCCCACTTTCTAAAATATAAAATTCTGGTTTCTCCAAATTTAATGTGACCTTAAGATCAACATTATTAAGCAAGTACTTTTGTTGATTAAATACATCAACATGAAGTTTTCCGAAAAGCTCCACCTTTTTCCCATCCTTAAATAATTTTTTTCTTTTATCTAAACCGGGATTTTCTTTATCGATTAATGAATTAATTTTATTCACATCAGTAGCCCAACCACACGATTCAAGATGGGTAGATCTAGCATCATTTCCATAATTGAGTAATGTTTCCATATATGCTCTATAGTGATAGTTGTTGTCAGGTTGAGATACACTTTTATTATTGAAATGAACTGTACAATTCCTAAATATGGAATGCAACAAGTTATTAACAACGCCTCCAGGTCCTTTGAATTCAAGCACTAGTCTAAGATAAATACTATTAAGATCTCTATATGTTTCACCATTCCCCAATGATACAAATTCAATTGTACTAGAGTTATCCAATGAAGCAATTGGATTATAACATATTTCTTCTGTTTTAATTACACTAGTTTGAATTGGGGGAGATTCAAATAAATCCAATTCACTTTTCATACATTCTATAAATCCCGACATTTTAAATTTCCAAAAATATCGTTAAAGTTCTTTCCTCTACAACGTTTGGATTTATTATGCGGTTTTTGTTTTAAGCGTTTAAGTTTTATATGCTTCCCTTTACCTTTCTGCATTGTTTTTATTTTTTCAATAGTAGCTTCTTTGATATTATTCATAATTTTTCTCCCTTGATTAAATAGAATATCTTTCACAGGTTTTGTTCCGATTTCCTCCAAAATTTCTTTTCCAATGTCTAATGACTTATTTTTTAAATAATTTAATCCTGTTCTCAAGAATGGTTTCAGGTGTGAAAACAAAGATGAAAACAGTGATCCAATACCACGTCCATATTGCACAAACCTTGGTGTATGATATATTTCACCAATATTTTGAACATTATTTCCAGACTGATTATTATAATAATTTGTATACATCACATCCATGGCTATTACAAAAATGATTTTAAATTTTACTAAACATTTATTTTATATATTTTTTAAAGTGTAGAGTACAATAAACTGGTATGAATTCATTCAAACTTATTATTCCTCCTTCATCATTTCGAATCATTATAGATATATTATTAATGTTATAAGATTCAATAGGAAAATATTCAATTCTATTAAAATGAATATAATTTTTCAATGTGGATATTGAAAATGTTTTCAAACATTTAGTTTTTTTATTACCTACATGTCGTGGTTTAATTATATCAGTGTAAATAAATACAATTTCATTTATATCTGGTGAAAATACTTTCGTAAAATAATTTGTCATATTATCTGAAAATTTGGTTAAAGATTTGTGCAGAATGTGGTTTGTTGATGTTAAAATGGAATCCTTTTCAACGTTTTCTAATTCATCTCTACTAGTATAAGAATCAAATTCGTTGACTTTCTTTTCTGTTGCTAAATTTGTTTGTGAGGTATCATTCTTTAACTTATTTAAAGGATCTGATTTTTTATCACTTAAATCTTTTTTTTCTGTGGATTCATTACTTTTTGGAGTATCACTTAATTTATTCAAAAGTTTTGTTTTATTATTCAGATTGGGGTTTGTTATCATAAAATCATTAGAACTTTCTAAAAGTTCGTGAAATTTTAACTTAATGTCTTCATATTCATTATTTGCACTATGCTTCAATATTTTTGTTTTTCCATGTACTATAGCTTGTGTGTCGACATTTGAAATTGTATTTCGTTTTCTACGTTTGGCAATGTTTTGATTATTTCTTTCCAGTAATGAAAATGAAATATCTGATAATCCAACTACCCAGTGATCATCCAAATTTAGAGATTGTGTTAGCAAATTTGTAAAAGTGTTTGGAGTATTTTTATAAATATCCATTGAATTATTACTTAATAAAGTAACATAAATATTTTCTTCTTGTATACTTGAAGCCATCTTTAAAAGGAATAATTGATATAGTATGTTGTTTGTTATACATATATTATTTACTAATATCGTTCTGATGAATCCATGAATTATATTCTTTTCCGAAACCAAGCCATTTTACCAATAGTTTTTCTCCTTTTCGCTTTAAAATTTTTTCTACCAAAAAAATGTTTGGGGCTTTTGTTTTTAACAATTCTTCTTCATAAAATCCACCTTTAATTATATTTCCATTAAAATCTGCAAGTTGATATGTTATAGGATTGGTTACGTAAATTTTGTTCATCTTAAAAACCTCTGTAGACCAATTTGGTGTATATCCTTTCTCAAATTGATTTTTATATTTACTAATGCGAACTAAATAATTTAATTTATATTTCCCTCCTTTGAAAACCTTCAAATTACTATATACAGTATTAAGAAGTTTCTGTTCATTTTTCTTATTAACAGAATTGGGTGCTGTTTTTATAGAACGATGTTATGAAGAATTATATTCTTTCAACAATTTATTTAATATATCTATCCATTTATAATTTCCCTGCATACTAAATTGTTTCCACATTTTATTTTTTAAAGTTCTATTAAAACGTTCAACTATTGATGCCTTCATACTTGAAAAAGTGTTGTAATGGTTAATTTCATATTCTTTCATAAGAGTTTTAAAATAGATATTATAAAATTCTTTCCCTTGATCAGAATGGATATTTTTGGGAGATTTTCCTTTGTTTAATTTTATAATACGTTTTAATGCTTTCGAAATTTCTATTCCTGTTTTAGTTTTTAGTGGTAATGCGTATGCATACTTTGAAAATACATCAATTACAGTAAGCATATATTTAAAACCTCTATTAAATTTTGCATACGGTATCATTTCCACTAAGTCAATCTGCCATGTATCTAAAATACCCTTTTGAATAAATCGTCGGCGCTGAAAGCTCTTTCTCGCTTGACTATGTAGTTCATCAACAAGAATTCTTTTACTCATATTTATATTTATAGAATGTTAATGCTTCACTTCATTTAAATGTCGTGTACTAAAGTGTAAACATGTTTCAACAGTTTATATATCCATTCACTATGATGATTTGTGGTCCCTCTGGTTGTGGGAAATCCACATTTATTATGAATTTGATAAAAAATCAACATTTAATATCTAAAAACATAGATCGTGTTATTTGGCGTTTTGCAGAAAAAAATTCTCTTCCGAGAATTAACAATGTAGAGTTTATACATGGTATTCCAGAGGATTTTGCTACTGCAGAAAATGAATCGGTTTTAATAATATTGGATGATTTAATGCTTGAATCATCTAATAAAAAAGTGTGTGAACTTTTTACTAAGGGATCTCATCATAGAAATTTAGCTGTGATTTTAGTAACACAAAACATTTTTCATAAAGGTGCTTATTCCAGAGATATTTCTTTAAACTCTAAATATATAGTTATGTTTAAAAATCCTAGGGATAAGTTACAATTTCAATATTTAGCTCGCCAAGTATACCCCAAAAACTCAAAAGCTCTGGTTGATGTATATAATAACTGTACGCAGCAGGCTCATGGTTATTTATTAATTGATCTCACTCAACAAATACACAACGCATTAAGATTTAGAACGGATATTTTCAATAAAAATCACTATTTAATATTTGCAAATATAAACAATGACCTCGAACCTAAAACTGTTGAAGGAGAACAAACATATTCTTTACGTTCTTAAGAAAGCAGATCCTAAATTACGAAATGCAATACTGAAACATGTTGATAATGTTGTTATTAAAACAATAAATGAAATACTTTTTAATATAATTAATGAGAACCATAAAATCAATAAAGCAGTTTTTGACAAAATAAAACCATATAAAAATACAATTAGAAAAGTTTGTTCACCAGAAACCTCAATGAAACAAAAGGGGAAACATCTAATTCAAAAAGGAGGATTTCTACCAATTATTGTTTCATCCGTTTTAAGTGGAGTTATTGGAAAAATTTTAGAAAATGTCAAATAATTTATCCAAATTAATAGTTCTTAATCCATCAACTTACGATAAATTTAAAATTAAATATTCTGATTCCAATTTTCTACATCGAAAACTAATACCAATATATAGTTCACACACACTAAAAGATATTAATAAATGGTATTATATTAAACAAGAATTAGCCAAATATTTAATTGGAAGCCAAATATCATCTTCTCATCAAACTAAAAGTTCTAAATTGAGTAACCTACGTGATAATGAAACACAAACTAGGAAAATATATAAGAAACATATTGAAACTCAAACAATGCAACCAGAGTCAAGTAGTGTAGGAACACAATCTAATATAAATTTACCTGAGGAAATTTATACTAATGAAAATTATGATGAAATTGATATGGATACAACATTACAAAAACTTAATCCTACTTCTGCCTCTTCAGCAGCTAAACGACTTAAACATTTTTCAAATAATGGAACACCAAAAATAAGAATATTGTCAAAGGATGAAAATCACAAAAATTTGAAGCAATCAACTTTACCATATCAATATTCTCCTCGACTAACTAGAAATCGTAAAAAGTTAGATTACGAAATAGAAAATGTACAATGGAAAAATATTTAAAAATAAAACACATTTATTATATAATAAAAGACATATATTTATTATTGTTTCATTGTAGTAACATAAATATCAGTGTCATTTTCATTAAAAAATATATTTTTTATAATATCTTAAGGAGTTAACTCTATTCAATAGAAATATATACATTTGAAGTTCTACTTATGTAAACTATAAATAAAATTAAAAAATATGAAAGTATTTAAATTATTAAATGTACAACTACATTCATTAAATATTCATCATCTGATGAATCTTTTAAAAATTCTATATACTCACTATCAATATTCAAGAAAATATCGTCATCTATCTCTGTAAAAAAGTTATCAAAGTCACTTTGAAGTCTAAAATATCCTCGCGCATAAGTATTTATTTGGTCAGAAGCAATAATTCTTTTATCATCCGCATAACTCAAAACAACTTTATGTAATTTTTGTGTATACAACTGGTGAAACTTCGATCTAAATGTATGCATTGTATCAGAAATTATTTTTCTTTCAAATAATGACCTTTTGTAGTCTATTATTGATAAATTTTGTATACATGATTTTTTAACTCCTTTAGATTTCTTTACTTCCTCCATGTCAACCGTTTTGAATGAATACATTTTTGATCGAAGTCCCACAAATTCTTTCATAATTTTCCCGCTATTCTCATCTTTCATCATGCCTAGAACTTTCTTATTTAATATTGGGAGTTTAAATATGTTATTGGGATGATACTCTGATGTATCAAACCTTGAGGCAATATCTTCACGAATATCACTATAAAAATCATCTGTTTTTATAGTGTATATGAATGAGTCTGTATCCATATAATTCAATGTTAAATTAGACTGAAATTTTGGTTTCATGTATTGATAATGAAAATCATACATTTTCCATTTTGAGAGTTCCAGCACAGCAAAGCCTAAATAAATTGGTTTGTTATAAGTTACTTGCATAACCTTTAACTGAACTGCAAACATGTTTTCTGAAAATTGAAAATTAGGCTTTGAAATTAATGCTCTAGCTCCTAAATGATTACGCCTTGTTGTTTCCCAATCTGTAACAATTTTTATATCTTTGCGTTTATGAACATTTTCCATAGTTTTTCCATATACAGAATTATTTAATAATTTAAAAAAATCTTTTTCAAAAGCATTTTTTGCTCTTGTTCTGTGGTATGTATTCAAATCTATATATGTTTTTAACCATGGAGATTGTCGAAATTTTAATGCTCTGTGTATTTTTTTTAATATCAGTCCATTCTTTAAACATTGTTTAAGAACTCTATAATGGATCTGATATTTTGTTTTTGGTGTTAGGTCTGCAATCAGCTTCCTACATTTAGATTTACCAACAAATTTATTTTCTGGGCAAAAGGATAAATCATTATGAAATTCATGTAAATAGTGTGGATATTCTAAATCTACCTCCAAAAAATATCCAATATCAGATGTATCCGATATTGTAGTTACATCAATATCTTCTAAAGCCGCATCATCATAAATCCACTCGAATTCTCCATATGGGAGATATTCTGACATGGCCCAACCATACAAATTGTTAGCATCTATATACATTAAATATTCTGAAGGCTTACTACTATCAAAGTCTTCTAAACATTTATTATTTGCTCTAGAATATCTCTTTGAACACTGTACTAGTCCTCCTCTAATACCGTCTTGTATAAAATTATACATATTGACGTCACTTAAAAGTTCTAACCTTACGTTAGCTGTTCTTAACATCGCATCCCACGATAAACCTGGAGCAGTATAATATTGGCATGGGTCAAGTTTGTATATACTTTTACAGATACTTCTAAAATTTTGAAAAATATCTGTTAAGAGGAGAACATCTGTTTTTAAATATAATTTAGTGTAATCTAACAAGATATTACATTTAAAGGTTGTCCAAACCGATTTAGTATGATCATAAGCTTCATCAGAACAATGCGAATTATTTAAAATATTATAAAATTTTTCTTTAGCAGGAAGATTAGTTTCATTAAAGCGCTCCATCGAATCAATATAAGAATAAGGAAATACTCCTTTTCTTCTGAGTAAATCAAATTGTTGTTTTTGATTATAAATTTTATTTAGAATTTGAAAATCACTGTCATTTAAATTTTTGGCTAGACATTCTAAGCTGGAGGCCATAAAACGAAAAGAGTCTGAAAACCGAATTTCAAATCCCTGATTTTCTTCAACTGTTATAAACTTTGATAACGATATATATAGTTCTTTATTGAGAGGAATTACCTTTATATCTCCCTCAAATTGTGAAAGTTCTTTCATAAATAAGTGACAATCATAGGAGGAAAAATTATGAAAGAATACTGGTATGAATTTGGCTATTTTATAATTAATATTACATGAGCTATAGGCTGCTCCTCTAAATTTGCCAGTTAAATGACAATGATCCCGTACTTTGTCCGCTCCTAAAATTTGCTTACATATGTGACAAATTGTTGAGAGGTTATACAAAATTGTTTCATCATTGGAGAGTGCTGTCATTGGTACGTCCTTATTTAAATAGTTTCCGTAAATTTCTTTTGCGTCATTAATTAAATTTTCTATGAATATTGTAGGAGCATCATTACCAAAATAAATATTAAACTTATCTAAATTATCATTAAAACTACACTTAATATAATAACTAAAAGCACAAGCTATATGTTTTTGTATATTTACTTGCTCGTTATCAATTTTCTCCAAATACGTCTCAAAATCAGCATATATAACGAACGGTACATCTAACTCCTTCTGATAATTTTTAAAATATAAAATGTTATTATCACCCTCTGGCATTTTCGGTACTACTCTTTTACAGTTAAGATAATGATCTTCCATTATCCTCTCATTTGGAGAGTACTGCAGACACGCGTTGCAAATGAAAACCCGTCCATGGTGGGAAGTTAAACTTGATCTTACTAATCTGAAATATTTGAATAATAATAATTTAATTTATAAAATATGTAGTTAATTTTTATTTAAATTACCTTCCGATATCTTTAATGTAAACGTAGTGACACCATTCTTCGTCCATAAGAAGAAGAAGATTTATGTGGTGTTTCTTTACTGCAGATGTGTGGTAATACGGTCCAACTATAGTATTACATTCACAGCCAAATACATTTATGCTAACATGTTCATTCTTGCTTTCAAATATCTTTATATCTTTTAACTTCATTGGAAATTGAAGTTTTTCAAAATTTAGCACTTCATTTTCCACACATATTTTATCCTCATTTATTTGAATATTTCCAAATCCATTGCAATTCACAAATCCATTTGCTTCATTATATAAAAACGAAGCGATGATACACCACTTGAAACAGTATTCATCATCATTTGGATAGTTGAAACAGGCATCTTTTTTCTTTATCCAATGTGGTAGTGGTATATATTTGGAGCCTCTAATGAATGAAGCTTTATTTATATTTATTTCCAAGTGCTTCATTCGTATTAGGGACCATCCACTATCCCTCTCCTGGAATTCTGACATCTTTTTACATATATACGTGTATTTTGCTTTCAAAGATTCTTCAATACTATCACTTATGGTTAAAAGTGACATTTTTGTTCTATGCGTTATGGTGCACAGTGGGGTCAAACGCTAATTTTTCGGTAATAAATCTGAATCTCCTAAACTACTGGTCGGATCAAATTGAAATGTATGGAAGAGTTGTAGAGGAGGACTAAAGCTTTCAGAAAAATCATCTTGTAGTTACCCTGTGATAACACGAGATCAACTACAGGGTGTCAAAGTTGACTACCTCGAGTATGTAAAAGTTAAAAAAATCGTAACTTGTACAAATGAAGTCCGATTTTAAAGATTTTTATATTTCTGGAAAGTGCTTGGCAAGATAAAGAAAAACTAAGCTTACTCATCTAAGTTATCTCTTACAGTTAAAAAGATATTTACGCTTGAATTTTGAATTTTTGATTTTTTGGCTCGACTTTCTTTCGTTTTTCGGGAATAAGTCCGGAGATATATGAGGAAAAAATTTTTTAAAAATATTCTGTAATTTGCTACATATTTCAAAATAATATGCTGAAAGAATTTTTGGATTATCTCAATTCGTCTAGATGTGAAAAATATTCAAAATCAGCACTCTGAAATTGGTATGAAAAATGGCTATTTTTTTACAAAAATATAGTACAATTCATTCACTTTTTTCTCAAAGTTCCGTTAATAAAAAAATTTTTTCCTTATTAATTTCAAATGATAAGACTTCATAAATGGTTAATAAAGAAATTTTGAATTGATTTAAGTTTGCACCCTACATCCAGCATTGGTCGAAAATTGTCAATTTTAAAAAATAGTTTCATTTTTATCGATTAATAAAAAAAATGTCACGCGAGCTTTTTTAAATTCGGTACCCATATTTTTTATAGAAATAGATTTAGAATTATTTAACACTAAACTGCTTCCCGCCCGGCCAAAAACGAATGCAGGAGTGGAGATTTTATGTTAAAAGTCAGTTTTTTAACGACTATTTGTAAAAGCATATTAAAAGCATAGTAGCATAATATTTTTAATATTATTTCTTATGTAGTGTATAAAACATAAATCAAGCTTTCATTCCTAAAAAAATCAATAAAATAGCTCGAATAACCTATTTTTGGTAATTTTTCAAAAATAAATTTTTGTTTAAAAAATAGCTGAAATTCCAAAAAAATTTAATTTTTTTAATACAACTCCACTAATTTTGCAAATACTTTAAAAATGTTAAAAGAATATAAAAATAGACTTATTTACCAATTCAACGATATATAAAATGTTGATATAGGTCATTTAATAATAGTAATATAATGGCCTCAAAACTACCAAGTCACGTCAAAAGTTGCAAAATTCACTATTTTGTTCCGTATTTCCATATGTGTGTATACGTAACATTTTAGTTTTCTAATGTATTATGTAGGTATATATTTGTTATTATAAAGTAGTAAATTCTTTATTTGAGTAATGTTTATTTAATTTGTTCTACATATTTACATACTTATTATACATATATCCCGTATATTTATTTTATTAAGAATATATTATCGAAGATATTATTAGAGATTTTCTTGAAAATAATCAGAAACATCGAACGTTAGCAAATTTTTAACTTCCTTAGCTTCGGAATCCTCTTTTTCTATTTCAAGAGTAATTTTTGGTAGCCATCGTGTTCTTATAGAATATATAACTGGATCTGATGATATTAATAAATATTCCAATAAGTCCATATTTTGCGCTATTTTCGAACATTTTCGGGTATTGAAGAGTCGGAAATGTTTAACATCTTTATTTCGGACTTCGCTTCAATATATTTAAGTCAATGCCTGTGATTGAAGATGTGAGTTCCGGATTTTCAAAGAAACGTCTTTCTGTATTTCCATCAGTTGAGCTTCCATAGCCATGTAGAGGTTTAGCAATTATTAATCCGAGTTGTTCTTTGAATTCTAATTGAATTCTTTTCTTCTCCTCTTTTCGTAATTCGTGAAGTTCCAAATTGTTTTTTACTGTAGCATTTTCCTGCCCGGGAATATTTTTGTACTTCATATCATATGCAAGATGTAAGCAGAACTCCAAAAATCTTATCCTTGCGTGGAGTGGTGATATTCCAAATTTTAAAGAATTTTTATTAACAAGGACTTCAGAATTATCCTGAAATTGTGAACTTATTTTTCCACATATATTACATTTCCATGTAGATGTTGTATCTGCTATAGCGTTTGCAACTTTTCCATCAATCATCGTTAATTGTTGTTGAAATGTAACTTTAATAGTTCTGTTTGATACTTTTACATATATTGTGGGCAATGCTTTAATTTCTTCTTCCAATTGGTTGATAATGCTGTTTATTGTAGCCGTGGTTTCTTTTGTGTAATCAAAAAGGATTGGACGGCACATAGGCTGTAAAATATTACTTTTCGCTTCTCTCACTGATTTGCTACTGGGAAAGATATCATATCCTTTTTCGCTAACAGATTTCCTCAAAATATCGTATTGGTTTCTTGATAATCCTAAATTTAATATTAGAGCTAAAGCATCTTCAGAGGTAAAGGACGATGTTGATTTCGGTGTCACTATGCTTTGGATTATCCGATGTAATCGATTGGGGGAAGCTGTTGGTAACACATCTATAACTTTTTCTACTTCCTTTGGTTGCGTACGTGTTACTAAAGCTTTAAATGTATATTTTATTTTGGCATTCGTATGTGAATTTAGAATAGATTCCTGTTTGGTCCTCTTTGTTCTTAGCTGAACTTCATCGTAACTTTTTTTTGGTCGACCCTTTTTCTGCTTTCCGATAAAAATTGGTATTTCTCCCTCCAACCACTCTTCATTTTTCTTCTTGAACTTTGGTATTGACCAATCAGAAGCTTGCATCCTTTTTTAAATTTAAAAATTTAAAAATTTTCGAGCTTGAAACTGTCTTTTGTAGTAAGAGTTAAACCAAAAGATACTACTGTATCAATGAGTTTTCTTATTTTTTCTGGACGATTTATAATATCAGATAGATTATCCCAGATTACTTTGCAAATAGAAAAGTGTTTTAATGTAGTCTCCATAATGGCAAATTCACTAATAAATCTGCATATTTATAAGGATACTTATATATAGAAAAAGAATATTTATATCAGGTAAATGGTGACAGGCAAAAATGAATTAAAAAATTTAAATTTTTGCTCAAAACCTCCAATTTCATTCAGTTTATTTTTATGACCTGTAGTGTTAAACAGGTACGTCAAAAAATGTACCTAATGCGATTGTAAAAAAATAATTTTTATTATAATACATTAATTAAGTAGCTGGGTAAATTATTTAAAAACTTAAAAAAATGTAATAAAAATCGAAGGAAAATATACTTATTTATGTACTTAGGTAATTTTAAAAACCTTTTCAGTAGAAAAAAATTATGAACACTTTAAATAAATTCATTAATAAATATTATTATCTCGTAACAAAAATAAGCAATGCAGTTGAGTGTTACGTATACACACATATGGAAATACGGAACAAAATAGTGAATTTTGCAACTTTTGACGTGACTTGGTAGTTTTGAGGCCATTATATTACTATTATTAAATGACCTATATCAACATTTTATATATCGTTGAATTGGTAAGTAAGTCTATTTTTATATTCTTTTAACATTTTTAAAGTATTTGCAAAATTAGTGGAGTTGTATTAAAAAAATTAAATCTTTTTGGATTTTGAGCTATTTTTTTTTTTTTTAATTTATTTTTGAAAAATTACCAAAAATAGGTTATTGGAGCTATTTTATTTATTTTTTTAGGAATGAAAGCTTGCTTTGTGTTTTATACATTACATAAGAAATAATATTAAAAATATTATTCTAATATGCTTTTAATATGCTTTCAAAAATAGTCGTTAAAAAAACTGACTTTTAACATAAAATCTCCACTCCTGCATTCGTTTTTGGCCGGGCGGGAAGCAGTTTAGTGTTAAATCATTCTAAATCTATTTCTATAAAAAATATGGGTACCAAATTTAAAAAAGCTCGCGTGACATTTTTTTTATTAATCGATAAAAATGAAACTATTTTTTAAAATTGACAATTTCCGGCCAATGTAGGGTGCAAACTTAAATCAATTCAAATTTTTTTTATTAACCATTTATGAAGTCTTATCTTTTGAAATTAATAAGGAAAAAATTTTTTTATTAACGGAACTTTGAGAAAAAAGTGAATGAATTGTACTATATTTTTGTAAAAAAATAGCCATTTTTCATACCAATTTCAGAGTGCTGATTTTGAATATTTTTCACGTCTAGACGAATTGAGATAATCCAAAAATTCTTTCAGCATATTATTTTGAAATATGTAGCAAATTACAGAATATTTTTAAAAAATTTTTACCTCATATATCTCCGGACTTATTCCCGAAAAACGAAAGAAAAAAGTGAATGAATTGTACTATATTTTTGTAAAAAAATAGCCATTTTTCATACCAATTTCAGAGTGCTGATTTTGAATATTTTTCACGTCTAGACGAATTGAGATAATCCAAAAATTCTTTCAGCATATTATTTTGAAATATGTAGCAAATTACAGAATATTTTTAAAAAATTTTTACCTCATATATCTCCGGACTTATTCCCGAAAAACGAAAGAAAGTCGAGCCAAAAAATCAAAAATTCAAAATTCAAGCGTAAATATCTTTTTAACTGTAAGAGATAACTTAGATGAGTAAGCATAGTTTTTCTTTATCTTGCCAAGCACTTTCCAGAAATATAAAAATCTTTAAAATCGGACTTCATTTGTACAAGTTACGATTTTTTTTAACTTTTACATACTCGAGTTAGTCAACTTTGACACCCTGTAGCTTATCTCGTGTTATCACAGGGTAACTACAAGATGATTTTTCTGAAAGCTTAGGTCCTCCTCTACAACTCTTCCATACATTTCAATTTGATCCGACCAGTAGTTTAGGAGATTCAGATTTATTACCAAAGAATTTACGTTTGACCCCACTGTGTGGTGGTTAGCATTATTCCATCTTCTACAATTTTAATATATTCGCACTCCACTTCTAAATTGTATTTCAATGTTATGTTTTTATTTATAGCGTTCTCCAAAATTTCAAAAATATCACGGTTTACATCTTCTAAAAACTCTTGAGGATGCAGAATTTCCTCTTTTTGGTTTCTGTAGAGGTATGTAAGAATTCTTTCTTTGAAAGCGCTCTTAACACAACTAAATTTATTAGAAGTAGAAGGCTCACTTCTACCACTGACATGGGATGTGCTGGCATGAGTCCTTTCATGCTCCTTTAGATGTTTTTCCTTTGAACAATGAAGGATCTCATGTCCTTCAAGCATTTCTTTTTCCACAAAAATTAATTTGCAATATTTACATTTATAAGAAGGCATATTGTTTAAAATTTATGTCTAATCACTTTTAATTATGTAAACAGACTAATGAAAAATAACATATATTTAAATATTGATTAAAGGTTTGACATTTTTATGCACTTACGCATACAGATACACACTTATGTATGCATATTCCTACCAAAAATGTTTTAATTTTTTTAACGGAAAAGTATTTTGCTTCGTTAAACACTTTTGATTCACCTGCAATTATTAAATTTAAAGAATAATTCTTAATGCATAGATGTATTAATAAAATAATTTTTAATTAAAAATGACTTCAAACATGGACAGACAGAAGCTCACATGTGAATTTTGCATTAATGTGAGCTTTTCCACAAAGTGGAATAAAAAAAGGCATTTTATGAAATGTCATAATTTTCATAAAAACAAAGCCAAAGACTTCAAATTATTTGGAGCCTGCAGATACTTCAGGGGGCGCAACATTGAATTTAGTTCCGAAGTATAAGGAACTAAAACTAATGGAGGAAGATGAGAAACTTCAACTTGATGTCAGACCATACTCAGTTCCAGAAAAGTATAAAAAAATAATGGACGAAGACGAGGATCTTCTTCTAAATTTAGATATATAATAATTTTTAAGTATTATATAAATAAAATAATAATAAGCACTATATAAGTTTAATATATTTTTATTAAATAAATAAAAATAAAAAAAAAATAAAAAAACTGTTTTATTTATAAAATTTTAGCTATAACTAAGTTCAAATATTGCAAGCCCATTTGAAGATTGACGACCTTTGTAAATAATAGTCCAGTTTTTATCATTCAATTGCGTTAAATAGGGATCCTCCTTGTTTAAAAATTTCACGAATCGTTGCGGAAGATAAAACCATTAGTTGTTATTTAAATATGTAAGGGAATATCATCAATTTTTGTATACTCTGCCTTAATACCAAGAGCCAATTTAATAATTTGTTCATACATCTAAAAAAAAAAAAAAAAAAAAAAAAAAAAGTTATAAATACATGAAAAGTTAAGTGCATTTTGGAAATAGTGATAGCTTACCATTCTGCTAACTATACTTTGAAGTATTCCTCAGATCAAATGGTAATAAATATGATTTGATTCCTCTTTTTATACCAATTTAAAAATACTCCTTTATATTTAAATAAGTAAATTGAATACTTTGAGTATTTCTCTTTAATATTTCAAATAGAGAAAATATTAATTTAGCTTTCATATAGAAATATTGAGTTATAAACTAATTATGTAAATAAAATATACTCCCATAGTTTGTTATTAGAATATTCAAAATTAATCATTTCAAATTGAGAAAATATTATAAATACATAAATATTGAGCCTTAAACTAATTTTAAACATATTCTAGATATGAAAAATGTTTAATGTGAATAAAAAATACTCCCCTTAATTTGTTATTACAATATTTAATATTAATCATGACCATACTCAACAACATAAAATACATCTTCATTAATGTCAAAGAACCTTACACAAAGTTATTTTTTTCCATATAAACAAAACAATTCTCAAGTTTCCACTTTACAAAAACAAAAATAACCATATAAAAATATGTAGATGAATAAACCAAAAATACTCAAACGCTATTTATACAAGTCATCAGTTTTTAATTTCATCACAATTAAAAGTGCAAAAAAAATAAATAAATAAATAAATAAAAATTGTCTCCCCTGTTAAATTGTTTGTATGTACTTTTAACATAATTACATAAATACATACATATATACATACATACATACATTTTTTCAATTTCATAAAATGCAAAACAATTTTTCCTCCTATTAATGCACTCACAAGAAAAAATTACAAAAACAAATTCATTGGTTTTCAATTTCATACAAACAATTTCCTCTTCAAAATTCCTCTTCCTCCTCATTAAAAACAAAAACAACTATTGCCTTCCCATTTCCCTACTACTAGATATAAAGTAGTACAAAGTATATAGTATAAAGAAGAAGGTGTAAATTATAGGGTATAAAGTAAAAAATATAAAGTATAAAGTAAAGAGTATAAAGTATAAGGTATAAAGTATAAGGTGTAGGGCATAAAGAATAATGTATAAAGTATAGGGTATAAAATATAAGTTATATGGCATAAATAATATAATGTATAAAGTATAGAGTAAAATGTATAATGTATAAAGTATAGAGTATGAAGTACAAGGTATAAAGTATCAGGTATATAGTATAGAGAATAATGTGTAAGGTATAAATTATAAGGCATAAAGTATATAGTATGTATAAAGTGTAAAGAATAAACTGCACTGATAATAGTTTACAATGCAATCGGTGAAAATATGAATATATTTAGCCTTACAGTCAATGAACTCTATCATAAATGTGAAGACCACTAAGTAGGGAATAGGTCTTGTTTCTGGTACGGAATTTGATAAAAAAATTATTTTTTTTTGGTACAACAATGAACTTTCTCTATGCATTCTACAGTCATTCGTTGTCTTGTACATAACTACTGCTTTAGTTACACAGTTATTTACGTAATCGTATAATGTATTAACATTTGACATTCAAATGAAATTATCATTAACCTATCAATGTTATCTACGGAATAATTGTCAGCAGTTTATTAACAAATCAGAAAATTAATCCATACAATCAAAGATCCTTCCAAAATTAGCATGACCACCTAACCAATAAAGAAATCTCAAAAAACCCACAGATATCTCACCTGAAATATACGGTCGTGACAAGAATCATAAAAAAAAATAAAATTTTATAGGTGCAACAATTCTAATTCTCAAAAATATTTGTTACAACAAGCATCCCCTATTCATTTATGGGCTACTACAATTATGCACTGCTTTATGATAACTACCACTATCTTACACACTTATTTACATTACCCACACAATGTCATAACAACAAATTTTAAATCCAATTGAAATTATCATTAGTCTATCTATTTTATTTAATTACATATCAAAAAAAAATTGTTAACAACTTATAAAAAAAAAAGAACTAAAATTACCCTACACAACCAAAGATCAATCCAAATGCTTCCAAAACAAACAAAACCATCCAACATCATTAAAAAAAAAAAACAATATCAAATCAATGAAATTCACTGCTGCTTATTATACCTTCACATACAAGTAGAAAATTCAGTTGGAATACCATTCAACAAATATTCCTCTAATAAAATATTTTAGGTTACAAAATCCCATTCAGAAAAGAGAAATCTATAGCTAGTAAACATTCGTAGAATAATTAATACCAAAACATCAACAAAAATATAAAAATATCTCTATCATAGCATTTCAAACACCTTGATCTTTAAAAACACAACAGGTATCTATTTTCTATCTATACACTAAAACTGGTTTTCTTCCATCATACACAAAATCAACCCTCAAAACCTTAACACACACAAATCCACCTGACAATACTCTCTCACACCAAATACAAATATTTTAGGTTACAAAATCCCATCCAGAAAACAAAGATCTATAGATAGTAAACTATCATAGAAAAATTAACACCAACACACCAACAAAAACATAGAACCAACCACCAATCACGAACGAGGAAAACGCACATTTCAACCACCTTGATCTTTAAAAACACAACAGGTGTCTATTTTCTATTTATACACTAAAACTGGTTTTCTTCCATCACACACAAAATCAATTCTCAAAACCTTAACACACACAAATACACCTGACAATACTCTCTCACTCTCACAACACACACATTCCAATTGGAAATGCCCATTACAAGTATACTTACTAGGTCATCGATACACACACAATCCAATTGGAAAAGCGGCGGCGGCATCCTTTGATGTCGTGGACCACCCATATACTATTTTTTCCTTTTTATTATTTACATACACAGTTATAATTTTAAATATAAAATAATTAAATAGTAAACAATTGAATAGAGCAAAACCCAGGAGTATTTCGAACAAGGGGTGGAGGAGTTACGTTCCGATCACCAAGCTAATATTATATGCTGATAAGGTGTAGGGGAATTAAGATAAGATTAAAATAACCTTTTTTTATTACTTGCATCTTGCCAGACAGTAACGTAAGCTTGTGTTGTTTAGCTCTAGTCATAATTAAAATATTTTTAAGAATTTAGTCTTAAGACCATATTCGGCTGGTTGAATTTTCATGAAATTTGGTATAGGCGTCCGATTTCAAATATTTTTATATATTGTTGTAGAACCTGACAAGACCTATAAAAAACATGCTTACATGTCCTATTTACCTCTTAGAGTTTTCGAGTTATTTGCGTTTGAATTTTTAAGCACCATAATTTTGCATGTTCTTCGTTCAGTTTTTTTCATATATATCTAGTATTTCCTACCGATTTTATTAGTTTTTTTCTTAAACAGTTAAAGAACAAACTTATGTATTGAATAAAACAATTTGAAGTCGGTATCTTTACCCAGTCTAAAAATAAACGATTTTGAATTTGAAAATTGCAAAAAAGACAACATTTTGTGTTTTTTAGCCGAAAAAGTATCTACACTCTTTTTTTTATCTAAAATAAAATTTTCTTTAGCAGTATACAATAATTTTGCACTTTTCTGAAAGGTAAATTTACAGAGATGACTTTAAGATAAAAAGCAGGCCCAATAACTTAATTAGTCATGGTACACACCCTCCCGAATTCGACCCATTTATATGAAAGTTTTGATTTTAGACCATATTTTCTCAAATCCCAAAACACAAATGGACAAGCGGAATATATCTTAAGAATCTTCAATATGTTGTTAAAAGTTTTAAATCAAAATCTACGGGACTTCGGAAAAATGTGGATTCTATAGCCAAAAATGTATTTTTTTTTTTTTTTTTTTGGGGGGGGGGAATTGAGGAAAACCCTACCCCTGATTGAAATTTGGTTAAAGCGCTTTTATTTATATGAATAAGATTCACATTTCCTGCAAATTTCATTAAGATATCTTTATAAACAAACATCTTATTACAATTAAAAATTTGAATTTTCTCCAAAAACCCCAAATTGGGCCTTTTGTTTGGTTTATTTCTAAATAGCGAAAAAAATTTTAAAAAGCCTTATTCCAGAGATATGCGCCTTTAAACTTTTATATTTCCAATTTATTGTATATATGACTATATTTTTACAAACTTGCAACTTTTGCCTTTAGCTTTGCGTGAATAATTATTTAGAAAATTCTTAATATTTCTGAATACTTTTAGTAATATCTATACACAAAATATTTTTATAAAAATAATTAATAAATATTTTTTATTTTTAATAGGGTTGCCACATTTCCCAAATTGAAGTAAATCTTTATCCTTTTCTAAGCATTCATATATTTCTATTAATGAATTTAAAATAACAAAACAAACAAAAAATGTCTATTTTAACTTAATCAATAAGTATTTTATGAGTTTACATTTATGGTGTTTAGCTAAATTTAACAAATGTACTCATCTATTGGTGGTAGTTAAACATTTATATATTTATGATCTAGTGGCAATGTACAGGTCTCCTTTCCGGTGATACCTAGCTGCAGCATTTATCTATTACTGATGGTCAAAATCTATATTTTTATGAGCTAGTGACAATGTACAGGAAATATCCTTTCCGGTGATACCTAACATCAATGAATTTGGTATAGGTACTCTTCCAAATTAACTCTTTCAGATATTTTACCTGATGAAAATTCACAATATACCTGTGCGATATATCTAATAGATATATATATATATATAAATGCGCAGCTAATTCTTATCAACATCATAACGACGTTGATTACCATGGTGATTACATTGAAACATGAACAATTGTGTTGTGTTCTGTGGAGTTTATCTAAAAATTATCTTAATCGTTTAGAAGCTATAGTGGAATTCATAAAAGCTACATATCATGCAAAAATCGACGTCATTGGTAAATCTCAGATAGAGAGCTTTTTAAAGTTGTATGACGTAAAAATGAAGTCCTTGAATCAGCGTACTAACAGATTAGAAATTAAACATTCCGATTGGATGCATACAGATATAGAAATATCGGCGTGCAAAATATCAACTGGAGCACCCTGCAAGACATATGATGATTTAAGTACAAGATCTAAGAAGAAAAGACTGGCCCATAAGCTTTCTATAATTTCGAATGAAGAAGTTTCTGTTACATTCAAAGAAATGTTAAAAAAGGAGAAGCAACCTAAGAGTGCAATTAATATTGCTGAAATACTGCCAACTGCATCACCAAAACTTCTTAAACGGATTAGCGAAAGTGTACCTACTCTAACATCACAATCCAATTTTGCAGAGCAAGAAGCAATTGCTTTAATGCTTGAACTGGACATCAGCCGAAACAAATATGAAATTTTAAGAAAAGCTCTGCTTGAAAAGGGACACTAAATTCTACCATCAAACAAGGATATTCAAGAAAAAAAGGCAAACTATTTTACCATCTATTTCGGTTACCGAAAAGGAAGTATGTGTAGAGCTATCTTCTTTGCTTGAGAATACAGCTACCAGGATAGTTGCAGATTTTTCTCTATATCAGTTGGAAAAAGTAAATAACAGCGACGTTGTATTAATGTGTAAGTGGGTATGTGACGGACTATCAGCCCTTCCTGAATACAAGCATGCTAGTGGAAGTAAGAAAATGGCTGATTATTAAAGCGTATTTATGGCATTTATGGTTGCCATTAAGAATCCGATCTTATTCCTTAAAGCAGTTTTCATGAAAGTGTAAAAACTCATTTGAAGATATATGGCTTAACACCACTCCAGGATCAAAACATTTTTGCAGACCTATTTGGTTCGAATACACAAAGGAGTCGAAGACAACAATAAAGGGTTTAGTGGAATATATTAAAGATGAAATAAATAATTTACAACCTCTTTCAATAACCATAAAGCAATACACATTCGACATATCCTTTCAACTTAGTCTAACAATGATTGATGAAAAGGTTAGTAATGCCATTACAGAAACATCTTCTTTTTGGAAATGCTCACTATGTTATGAGACGAAATCACAATCTTCGGATATTGGTAAAGCAAGTAGTATTAATGAAGAATTTCTGTCTTTCGGAATATCTCCACTTCACGCCAGAAAATGGTTCATGAAGCATTTTCTGTACATAGCATATGATTTAAAGTATAGAAGTGTGCCAGAAAATTTAACAAAACCTATCAGAAACAACGAGGATTTAAAACACTTAGAATATCTGAGAAAAGTAGAATCCAGGAAGAATTCAAAGAAGAGACGGGATTAAACATCGACAAACCTCTGCCGACTGGTGGTAGTACAAATGATGGAAACACAGCAAGAAGGTTTTTCGGAAATTTCGAAGCTACATCAAAAATAACTGGTATTAATAAAGAGTTACTTGAAAGGACTAACATACTTTTAATGGCAATTAATAGTAAGCACAAAATTAACTCTGCTCGATTTGGAGAATATGCAACAGAAATATCTAAACTACTTATTTCTCTATATCCATGGAAAGAAATGACACCAACAGTGCATAAAGTATTGTTCCATGACGAAATTATAATTGAACGAAATATTCTTCCACTTGGAGAACTTGCAGAAGAGGCTCAAGAAGCAAGAAACAGAGATTTTAAGCACGTTCAATTATTCAGCTCCAGGAAATGCTCCAGAACGTCACAAAACGAGGATATTTTTAATTGCCTATTGTTATCATCAGACCCTGTACTATCATCAATGAGAAAACGTTGGATTTATTATGAGCCTTTATCAACTCAAAATACTGAAGACTTGAAGGATCTTTATTATCTTTTAGATATGTATACAAATACAACAGATTATTTTATAGAAAATAATAAGTTTAAAATATTAGAAAAATTGTCTACACAAATTTAATGTAAATAAGTAATAAAAAATCATATTAGACATAGAATATTTATTAAGGAAGATGTTAAATACCAAAAATAATAATATTGATTAAGTTAAAATAGACATTTTTTGTTTGTTTTGTTATTTTAAATTCATTAATAGAAATATATGAATGCTTAGAAAAGGATAAAGATTTACTTAAATTTGGGAAACATGCCAACCCTATTAAAAATAAAAAATATTTATTAATTATTCTTATAAAAATATTTTGTGTATATGTAGATATTAGTAAAAGTATTCAGAAATATTAATAATCTTCTAAGTAATTATTCACGCAAAACTAAAGGCAAAAGTTGGAAGTTTGTAAAAATATAGTTATATATACAATAAATTGGAAATATAAAAGTTTAAAGGCGCATATTTCTGAAAAGATCGGAAATTATATATGCTAAAGGATAATCTTAATTTGGAATACATATTTTTAAACTTTCTTTCGCTATTTAGAAATAAACCAAACAAAAGGCCCAATTTGGGGTTTTTGGAGAAAATACAATTTTTTTAATTGTAATAACATATTTATTTATTAAGATATCTTAACGAAATTTGCAGGAAATGTGGATCTCATTAATATAAATAAAAACGCGTTAACCAAATTTCAATCAGGGATAGGGTTTTCCTGAATTCCTAAATAAACTAATCAAAATTCCCAAAAATGGGATTTTTTACAGTTTTGGCTATAGAATCCACATTTTTCCGAAGTCCCGTAGATTTTGATTTAAAACTTTCAACAACATATCGAAGATTCTTAAAATATATCCGCTTGTCGATTCGTGCTTTGAGATTTGAGAAAATATGGTCTAAAATCAAAACTTTCATATAAAATGGGTCGAATTCGGGAGGGTATGTACCATGACCAATTGAGTTATTGGGCTTGTTTTTTATCTTAAAGTCATATCTGTGAAGTTACCTTTCAGAAAAGTGCAAAATTGTCATACGTTGCTAAAGAAAATTTTATTTTAGATAAAAAAAAGAGTATAGATACTTTTTCGGCTAAAAAACACAAAAAGTCGACTTTTTTGCAATTTTCAAATTCAAAATTGTTTATTCTTGGACTCGGTAAAGATATCGACTTCAAATTTTATTATTCAATAGATAATTTTGTTCTTTAACTAGTTAAGAAAAAAACTAATACTAGGATATATAGAAAAAACTGGACCAAGAACATGCAAAAAAAAAAAAAAAAACTCGAAAACTATAAGAGATAAATAGGATATCAGGGCCTACAATAATAAATATAAATATTTAAAATCGGCGATTAAAAATTTTTTATGTCAAAGGTGCCTAACTTTGAGCCCCCTTAGCTCCGCCCATGGGGGGATTGTTGTGCCCCCTTAAAAACATAACATTGTACACTACTCTGCAATGCCTATACCAAATTTCACGAAAATCCAAGCGGCCGATCAGAAGTTACAGATTTATTTCCAAAAAAAAATCGATTCTGCCCCACTGTGCATTGTGGAATTCATCAATGAGTTTATATTTTAATATGTCATCTGTTATTCTTATTGGGGAATTGTATATTAATATTTTAAGTTGAGGACTTTCTTTGTTCATTTTCATCTTTGCATATCGTTCTTTAATTCTTGTTTTGTGTATACTTTAAATATTTCATCACTGTTCGATGAAATATTTAAAGTATATTTTCTTTACTCATTTTATATTTCGAATTCTTCAGAATCGAATCTAGCTTCGTTGAGTTATCGCTGAATCTTGCATGCATATTACTCTGTACATTCTTGGTATGTAACTTCTCCATAATCGAAGATATGGAGCATTCTTCCATACTATTTTCTTCTATACTTGTTCTATTCATGTTCATTTCTTCATTGCTATTACTAATTTTATTTGCCTCTTATAGCTTCTTCTTTTTCTTATGCATTGCCCTTGTAGTTATTAGTAATTTCTTTTACTTTTCATTATCTTCCAACGGTATCATTTGTTTTAGTATGTCTGAGTTTATTTCTATTCTTGATAATGCGTTTGCATTAGTGTTTGTTTTCCCTTTTTTATATACGATTGTAAAATCGTAATCGCTTAAATCTAGCCAAATTCTTGTCATTTTTGATGATGAATTTTTGTGTGAGAACCGGGATATTAGTGGTCTGTGGTGTGTTACTACTATGAATTTTCTGCCATATACCCCAATGGATTGCTAAATTTTTCTATTATAGGTTTATTGATGTCATGTTTTTTATAAAGATTTACTAGCATATGAAATTGGTAAATCTTGTCCTATTTCGCCTTGAGATAAGAGTATTGCATAATTTGATGCGCCTGTGGTTAAAATAAAAGGTTTTCCAAAATTTGGGTATTGCAAAATTGGTGGTTGAATTAGTTTTTCTTTTAGGGTATCGAAGGCGTTTTGGCACTCATTTTTCCATAGAAATTTTACTAACTTTCTCAATACCATATTTAATTGTTTTGCAATGTCCGCAAAATTCGGTATGAATTTTCTATGATAGTTGCAGAATGCAATGAATCGTATAACTTCGTCTGCGTTTTTAGGTGTTGGGTAATTTTTTATATCCTCACATTTAGCGGGATCTGTTTTCACACCGTCCTTTGTTATTAGGTGTCCTAAGTATACAACCTCTGGTCTTTAAAAACAACATTTCTTTGGGTTAAGTTTTAAGTTGTATCGCTCTAATCTGTTAAGAACCTTGACAAGGTTTTGATTGTGGTGATTCAAACTACATCCATAGACAATTATGTCATCGACGTAGAGAAAAGCTTTCAAGTCCTGAAAGTGCTATCGTAAGCATTCTCTGAAAACTGTTTGATGAAATCTTCAACCCAAATGGTAGTCTTTTAAATTAATAGTGTCCTTGTTGTGTACAGAAAGCCGTAAGTGGTCCTTAGTCCTTGTCCAATTGAATTTGGTGAAATGAGCTTGTCATGTCAAGAGTCGAAAACTATTTAGCTCTTCCTAGTTTATCTAAAATATCCTCTAATCTAGTTAATGGAAATTTGTCATTAACTATTTTGTCGTTTAATTTCCTAAGTCTACCACAAGTCTCCATTTTGTCCTCTGTATTCTTTTTGGGTACTAAAAGAAGTGGAGCATTGTAGGGACTAATTGATGGTTCTATTATATCATCATGTAGCACTTTCTGTACTTGTTCATGTATTATGTCCGTGTGTGAGTAGGGTAGTCTATAGTTTTTATATATACCGGAGTATTATCCAAAGATGTAATGCTTTGTTTATAAAAATTGTTTACAGGCAATTTTTCATTGTCCAAATGAAATACATTTTGATATCTTTTGAATATGTTTATTAATTCTGATTTTGCATATTTATCAGTATTATATAATTGTAAGTAGTATGTCATAGTTTCTTAGTTTAATGCACTGTAAAATTGCAATCTCATTTGTTGTGTTTAAAATTTTAATGTGTGTCATTCCGTTATTTGGTGCTATTGAATTACTTAGAAAAATACCACTTTTTAATTCATTACTAAATATTACGCAATCTTCAGTAAGGTTTAATTTTAACGGTTGTATAATTTCTGTTCTTGGTGGTATAGTTATTTTTAATGTGTCAAATGCCTTTATTTGCATTGGCAGAATTATGGTTTCATTGTTAGTAAATAAGGAAATTGTAAAAGTTTCGTAGTCAATTTTGCATAAATATTCTTTTAAAAAGTCTATCCCTATTATTCCCTCTGTTTCTATTGGAAAATTGTCATCTACTAGATGTATATGCATGTTTGATCTGCTAGTGATAATTCAAGTTCACTTGTCCCTAATGAATGTATCTCTTCCTTAGTAATGCCTGTTAATTTGCATCTGTTTCTTACGTTTATTGGTTCATCATCAAAAATTGTTTTAATGCGGCATAATGAAACGTCGGCACCTGTGTCGACAAGAAATGTTAATTGTTCATTTTTATATTTAGCGATTATGAAATTTGTATAATTATTAGAAAATTTGTATATTCTTAATTTTGGCTGTCCGGAATATCCATGTATTCCGAGTCCTCCTCGTTTCCCTCGTCTTGTAACGTATGTATATACCTTCTGTTGTTGTTGTTTCCATTATTATTGTTGTTGTTATTTCTGTTAGAATTTAAATTATAGTTTCTATTATTATCGTTGTTATTTCTATTTAAGTTGTTGTTATTTCTGTAGGTTCTGTTGAATTTGTTGTTTTTAGGTGAATTTTTGTTATTATAATTGTTTCCTCTAGGAGAATTATTGTTGCTGAAGCTGTTATTCCTACTGTAACTATTGCTTCTGGCGAAATTTTCTATTTCTGTTATAACCGGAATTATTATTATTGTTATGCCTGCCCTCGTTAGTATAGAGTCGTTGTTTTTGTACGTACAATACTGAATTAGTATTCAGTTTATTTTCATTCTCTAGTTCTAGTGCAAGTTCTACCGCATCTTGCAATGTCTTTGGACGAGCTGCAAAAATGACCGTTTTTAAATTTTCATTAATTCCTATTTTAAATGAATCTAAAGCAAGCTTCGAATTTAGTCTGATTATAACATTTTTCTCCGCCTCTGTGGCGTCACTACTTAGTTCTTCTATTCCTAACTTGTTCAGATTGTCTATTGTTGTCATTATTCTTTCCCTGAATGCGTCAACAGTCATTTTCCTTGGTAAATATTGGCTAATCTTGATTGTAATTCCAGAATGGTATTTGTACTCTTGTACTTCATCTGTAACAATGCTTTCAACATAGTGAAATTCTCTGGTTTGGCACAACTACCTATCGCTGCTCTTACGTATTCTTCCTTTTCTTGGTTCCTAAGGTATGCTGCCCAACGCGCAAAAATTTCATCTATTTCCGCGGACATTCGTTTTTGTTTAAGAAATACAATACGTTTTCATGTAGAAAATCACTTATAAGTAGTGTGAATTAAGATTGCATTTATAAGCTAATTCCTATTTTGTCAGGATGTGGTGCTGAATTGACAGGATCGCCATGTGGTGTGTTATTTTTAGTAGCTGTCAGGGTTTCAGCTGATTACAAGGCGTTCAAAGGAACTGCCGAATTAGTTGAGCCTTTTCAATTAAAAACTTAGGCAAGTTGTTGCCGGATTAGTTTAATAATTTCAAGTCTGTCTTTATTTAAATTTGAAAATGCTATTTATCAATAGAGTTTTTATCAAAAGTTTTTGGAAACAAATCATTAACTTCTGATCGGCTGGTTGGATTTTCATGAAATTTGGTATAGGCGCCTCAGGGGCAGAGCTAAGGGGGCTTATATATATATATATTATATTATATAAAACACATGCTTACGTGTTCTATTTATCTCTTATAGTTTTCGAGTTATTTGCGTTTGAATTTTTAAGCATCATAATTTTGCATGCTCTTGGTCCAGTTTGTTTCATATATATCCTAGTATTTCCGACCGATTTTATTAGTCTTAACTAGTTAAAGAACAAAATTATACAATAATATACAAAAATAAACGATTTTGAATTTGAAAATTGCAAAAAAGACGACTTTTTGTGTTTTTTTAGCCGAAAAAGTATCTATACTCTTTTTTGTCTAAAATAAAATTTTCTTTAGCAACATATAATTTTGCACTTCAGCGTTGAGCTGTATGATTAGGTAGATCTTGAAGTTGTACCTCTGGTGAAATCGTTGTGATTGTGTCCCTTGGTGGCAAACAGTCCTTCTTAGCAGCAGTTGAGATGATATGATATATAGAGATTTGAGCCTTTTTTAATCACACGCAACCTGGGCTGAGTGTGTATTGCTTTTTTTTAACTTCAAATTAAAAGTAATGCTAATACCTCTTCATTTGAGAACTGTTTTTCATCGCTTGGCGTTGGAATACTTTTAGGAATCCGTTTTGTTCTTACTGGTCTAGCGTTAAAAACTTTTTAAATGATATCGACTTAAAACATTTTCCCGCTTTTTGTTTTTAAAGTACTCTTCGGATAATTTCTTATATCTGAAGCTCTCCATGTTTTATAAAGATTTTAAAATTTGATTGTTATTGCTTAGCTATTACAGCAACTTTTATCCTTTTCTTACATTACGTTATACTATGTTCCTAGGTAGCATAGTACAATAAAGGAGTGTTAAAAAAGTAAAAAAGGGCTAAAAACAGGTAAAATACGCTAAAACAAAAAATAGTAAAAAAAATCATAATTATATAATATACTTGGTATATTTATATTGGAGTCATATGAACATGTAAAATAAAAATAGAAAAAAATGTTAGACTAATTTCATTTAAATGGAAAAAGTGTTCTACATACGGGTCCAGACAGGCACAAAAGTAAGGGGGTTAAGGAGGACACTTTCGTCTTTCTTATGGTAGTAAAATTTGTTTATCCCCTCTTACCACCAAAAGTTCTATTCCACTAAAATTCAAATTTAACTAAATATGGTATCTGAGAAAACGGTACAGTAACACATCACACCAACTCTTAAAGAGTATTATCCTACCAATAAAACAAAAATATGAAGCCAATTATCGATAATAGTGTGCAAGTAATTGTAATTTACTACTCATCAAATTTACAAAAATATATTTTTTTTTTTATAAAATAACATAAAATATTTGTCTTTAACAGTATACCACGCAAACAATTGCCAATATTTTGATCTATTTTTTTGGCCACCTGGTTTCAATATGTTTACTATTGAATAGTATTAAAATTTTGGAAATCGGTGTTAACAAAAAATTGGACTTTTGGCCAATGACAGTACTTTCTAAGCCGTACGCTTAGTTTTTAGTTTTACTAATTACGATTAGTTTTCGTAAGTTTCTAACTTACAAATAAAATATTAACTCACCGCTTATGCGGCATAATTTTCATATCGCAATATTCGGCTTTGTCGAACCTTAAATACCCTCCCCCAAGCATACAGCATTTTTAAAACATGTTTTTAAAACTTTTGAAATTCCCCAGGGCAGGGATACAAATGAAAACATCTTTCCGTATCAAAATAAATTTATAATAGTAATTTTTCACCCTCAGAGTATTAAAATTAAAATTTTTGATAGTCATTTATTTATTACTTAGTACAAAATGCAAAGAATGTAATTTGGATATCTAAAATAAAGGATTAAATAAGATACCAAATGGTTTTATTCAAATAATGGTTTTATTCAAATTAAATATTATAGTAAAATATAAAGATCTTTGGGATTAAGACCCTGTTCTTGAAATAAAATTAAACATGAAAAAATCGCTAAAGATCAATTCTTTAAAAGCGAGCACTTCAGCTTAAGTTTCGTTAAAATATGACACATTTTATATCTAATATCTTCGGTATTTGAAACATTTTCACTTTTATTGGAATTCGATTTACAGAACATATAAACTTGTAATTTGTAATAATGATTACACATGTAAAAGTGATTTTCGTTTGGAATGTAATAAATTAATCAATCGACCTACAACACAAATGTTTCTATAATGTAGTAAATTTTCCTCATCCATTTATTTGAATTGTGTAATTTTTTTCGAACACGAACCCCCATCATTTAGACAAGGAATAGTGTCTTCACAATTTCATAATTACGTCTGAATAATAAGTGTAAATTTAAATCGGTCTTTATAAAAAAATATATAAAACACTATTACAGGTTTCTATTCGTAAATTAAATACCTGCAAAATACACTTTCATTTCAAATGTTTATTTTTCAATCGAATTGTAGAATAACCAACTAATCGGTTGATAGTATCAAACGACTCGTAGGAGTTATTTGGTACTTTTGATTGTTAAATAGTATAAAAAAATACTATCTGTTTTAGACTTTAGAAGTGTACAAGCAAATTTTTTGAGAAATGTTTAAATAAAATGCTATTTTATTTAATTTATAACCATAATTAATTTTATTCCCTGTGGTCCTGTTTAACTGCATAGCTTTTTCGAACTTTTTTAAAATTAGTTTAATAAAATATTTAAAAGTTTGAAATTGGAGTTTTGAAACAGCCTTAAAAAAATCAAAATCAACACGTTAATGGTCTGGGAATTCTTAATAATTTTTTATCGGTATTTTTCTTTTTTTATCTTATTTGATAGATAATTATGTGTAGATTGATTTTTAAACATTTAGTTGCAAAACAAAGTATTTAATAGCTATTTTTTAAAAAAATTGTACAAAAATTCCAACTTTTACTCGTATAAAGGGTCCTTCTTCAAGTCCAATGCGTCACGGGTTGCCGATACTCGATTTCATTAATAATTTTATTTTTACAATCCAAAGAACAATTCTAAGGAGAGTTAAGGTCAAAATTCAAAAGTCGGTAAAATTAGAATTATTTTTATAGGAATAATACTGTTTTCAAGTTTCACAATTAAAATGAAGTGGTAAACCCCTTACAAACTAAAAATTAATTATCGTATAACTAAAGAACTATTACAGTGAAAGTCTAAACTATTTGTAGAAATAATTTTGTTAATTCCACAATTGAGATAAGAAAATATAACTTATGGCTTATCTAAACTACTATAACAGCTATAATATCAACATTTTATGGTAAAAACGGCCAGTTCGTAAATGCATCACTGCGAATCACGCGTAATACGTTCATGATCGAAAACTTTCAGATATAACTGCTAGAGAATTATATTGTATTACTTTGGTCTTATTACTTGAAATATTTATGTGTAATAAATTGAAAAAAAATTTTTTGGACCTGGTCCAAAACTTTAGTTATGAAATTAAATGCGCCTTGTAAAGATTATTCTTACGATACCAAATATTCATATTGTTCATATGGAGTAGATGTGTGCTCAAGAATGTATAATGCCAGAACAAAAATGTTGGTAACCGGTATCTTAAAATAAGTAAATTATCATTTGATACCTTTCATTTAATGGCCACACTATGCGCATCAAATTTGCCTGTAGTGGATTTTCTAAAATTCGGCAAGTGATGAATCATTATCAATCATCCTCTGCTGTGACTTTGTGTAATTTCATGTAACTTCAATCAGCCGATTAGAAGTTACAGATTTATTTCATACAATTTTTCAGCTTGCTCCATTGTACACTGACAACTATACACGTAGAGTTACATATTCCATGAATACCCTTAATAAATTAAATATATTTTCTTTTAACCTATTTATTGTTATGTTATTTTTATGTTCTTTTTTTAAATAAATATTTCCATTTACTCTTTAATTATCCAATTATCAAATATTTTCTTTTAACTACATAATTTATCGTTTCTTACTATTAAAATTATTATTTTCTCATCATAAATCTGCAACTTTTTAAACCTTTGGTAATAAATGAACACAACTTTGCACAGCTAGTCTCAAGAATATTTTCTTTAATATTGTTCAATATGAACTAAATCCGTGGGAACCGAAAAAGCGAATTTTAATTTTACCCATTTTTCGGTTAACTGACAATCCGGTTTTTTGAAAAGTCGGTTTTTTATAAACATTAACAAGAATTCGGGAAATTATAGTCCTTAGTATGAACAATCATTGAAGATAATTAATTTGACCAATGATAGCACGTGAAAAATATGTTGCAGGTATTGTAGGTATAGTCATTCGAATCACCAGGAACATTTCGGGTTTTCTCCATCACGTAACATTTTTAGCACATTGACGATCAAAGAAAATACGCCTCCCTAAGGAGTTTTTAGGTGATTTATTTTTCTAGGTAACAGGTAGAGCAAATTAGTCATTCATGTTATATTTTTTATATGCCTCATTTAACTTTTTTCATTATATTTAGTCGTTTAAGTATTTAGATTTTTTTAAACTTTTGGTGCTTACGAATTTTCTATCAGTGCGAGTTTAAAATTTTTGAGATCTACGGTCATATATTAGTTATATCAAATACAAATTTCCCGTCGACGCCCACTTCTTGCACCTTATTTTTCCAAGGTTTTGTTAGGGTTAATTGAGAAATTCTTGATTTTTACAACTTTAGAGACTTCTAGGTGCTATGTGAGCAAGTAAGAAACTTTACCTATAATACATTTTTGTACCACAATTGCTTGTATATAAAACATGAGTGAGGAATCTGCTCTACCTATTAGCTAGAAAATTAGTCGTCAATGGGTTAAAATTGTGGAGTGATGGAAAAGTTTCACTTAACTTTCTAAACTATATCAAGCCTAAGGAATAAAAATTTTTCAGAATTGTTTACGATATAAATTTTTCTTGCGATTTTGTTGATCTCTGTAGTAGAACACTTATCGGAGTAGAGAAAGACATTTGGACAAATGTTATAAGATAATCATTTAGTTTTATAATGACCCATTTGCAACTGGTTTCTGAGATATTTGTAAAAACATCCTAATAATTAATACATTTTTAAGTAATTTTTTTAATAAAAAAATCAAAACATTTTTAAATAAAAATTGTCCTAAAATGGGCAAAAACACAAAAATTATAAAATTCAATTAAAATTTTTTTTATTGCCAGATGAATAGCGCTTTGTACGAAAAAACCTTTAATTCAGCTTTTAAAATCCGTTTTTAAAATTTTCTGGTTTAAATTTTTAAAAAAATCCACATAATGTTCTACGATAAAAATATTTGTGACCAGCTCGTGTTATAGCATTTCCCACAGTGCTACATATTAATTAAACTTACCAGGTAAGGTACTAGAAAAGTTGATACTTTTTGTTAATCGTTTTTGACCATTAAAAGTTTTAAACTTTTTATAACAATGATCATTTGCTATGTACAAAATACTAATGTATGTACAGAGTGCCAAAGAAAAAGAATTTGTGTATTTTTAATAAGGTTAAAGAAAAATATTAATTAAGACTAAAATATTCATAATTATGGTTTATTTATATAACTATATTTATATAATTAAAAGTGTTTGTTTTTAAATATTTTTTTCTACTATATCCTTTTTTATTTAATTCAAAAAAGATTTAAAAAGAAAATACCTTCAAAATTCTGCTTTGTAATCGTACGGGTCCTGCTTTTTGGCAATAAATAACCGTTTTCTTTTGTTCTTTATTTTTATTGTTTCAAAAAATTTACGATTTGATGATTTGTATATAATTATCAACCAAAAAGCTCACTATTTTTTGAAATATAAAGAAATATATAAAATTATGCTTCTTTAAACAGACATTTTTTGAGAATACTGAATGCATTCTTAAGAAATATAATTTAAAAAATTTCATTCAAATGCATGATCTGAAAAGCAAGAAAGATAACGAGAATTTAATAGGATATAAAAAGCACTAAACCAGAAAACGTTTAGATTACGTTTTTAACTAAAAGGGATATTATGTATTCTGTTATTTAATAATCCAACAATTTTTGAGCTAATCAAAAAAAAGCGAAGACGTACCGAAAATCGATAGAAAATTATAAGAAAAAAATTTTTTTATTTTTGTTTAACTCTGATTATAAACATAAAATAATATACTTTCATTGATTTCAGTTACTAATACATATACACTGGTACATATTCATATAAACGCATTTTTTCTTTGAGGTATATTCGTTTCTCTTAACCAAAAACAATGTTACATAAATAAATATATATATATATATATATATATATCAATTAGAAATATAAATTCGTTTTTTTTTTTTTTGGCTGAAAATATCGGAAACTTGGTCAGAAAAAATCTTTTAAGTGTGCACCGCATGAGGACAGCATTTTACGGTAAGTGTAAATCGCGGTAAACGTTGCGTATATAGCAATTATTGCTGCCAGATTGTTTACTTTTATTTCTGATAAATTTCTAACGCCGTTCACTTTTTACAACCGGTTACGAACTCTACTCCTATAAAGCTCTGTCTACACTGGTAAAGAACTTGTAGAAATGTTTTGCTTCATGTATGCTATCATATTTAAGGACAATATATATAGGTGTGTCAGAGAAATTTTTCGGAACTGAAAATTTTCGTATAGTCGAATTCGTAACGTTTTTGTTTTGCTTCTTCACCTTTAATACGTTTTTGCAAATCCGAAAGAAACTAAAAACACATTTTCCTTAAGAAAATGTGGCATCATTACATAACAGCTGATTAATAAACAAAGAAAATAAAAACAAAATAAGAGAATCAACAAATGAAATTAAAAGTGATATTTGTGTTTTCTATTAACAAGTTTATTTCAAAAGTGTTAACAAAATAGTTGTATAGGATTTTAAATATGCCTGGTGTTTCAATTATGGCTGTATTAGAAGAAGTAAGAAATGAACATTTCCTTGAAAAACTGAGGCGAAAATCATTAAGGGACGCATCAGATCCTTTGTCTTATCCAAGTGCAATGTAAGTAAAATAACTTAAACTATGTACTTACAGAGATTATAATATTTACTAATTTTTATTTATAGTTTCATCGGTTTGCACCGATTAAACAAAGAAGCGTTTGTTATGGTATTAGAAAGAATTGAACCATCGCTGCAACGTTCTTCAATACCGGCAATTATTCAATTAGCAACGGCACTTCGTTTTTTGGCAACGGGCTCGTACCAAGGCGTCATCGGAAGAGATGTAAACATAAGTATGGGACGAAGTACTGTTTCAACAATATTATGGAGAATTTTGAATGCTATTGAGGAACATATATGTTCGCTCTGGATTAAATTGAAAATGCCCAATGAAGAAATAAAGAATTCTAAGAACCATTTTTTTAAAAAATTCCAAATACCGGACGTTATAGGATGCATTGATGGAACACATGTCAAAATATGTAAGCCACATGAGGATGAGCCACTATTTTAAAACAGGAAGGGGACTTTCAGCATTAATGCAATGATAGTAAGTGTTATATCTTTTTTTGTACTGTATGTATTGGTGTATTTTGTATTTTACAATACTTTTTGATATATGACTACAACATGAAAGTAAGAGCAATTGATGCGTGTAGACCAGGGTCATGCCATGATGCATTCATTTGGAGTATGAGTGGAGCAAAGACATTTTTTTTAAATAATTATGAAAATGGAGAAAAAAAACTCATGGCTATTGGGAGATTCCGGCTATGGTTTGGAACCGTTCTTACTTACTCTATACAAGAATCCGGATCAGAATATAGTAGAGCGAACAATTGGCGTATTAAAAAGCCGTTTTCGTTGGTTACAAGGAACCCTGGTCTACGCTCCAGAAAAAACTGTGAAAATAATCAATGTGCGCTGCAGCTTACACAACATTTGTAGAGAATACAATATAGAAATTGAAAATTGCTATGTTGATGATGATGCAAGTGAAGTGCACGATGAATTCGAAGACAATTATGAAAGTGGTACCTATGAAATAAATTTGTATAATACGGCGAAAAGAATAAGAGACAATATTGCTAATCAAATAATTTAAGATTTAAATAAAATTCACTTTATTATTTTTTTAATAAAAAAAATATACATATGTATGAATGAGTATGCATACTTGAGATCATTGTAGAAAAAGCCTAACTAACTAATTAATTCATTTCTAAGTTTTCCTTTTCAAGTTCATATTTAGGGTTTCTATTTCGATCATTTTAAGTTTTAATTAATTTTTCTCGCACAATTTCTTTTGTATTTCAATGTTGTGAAGTTTATCGGCCTGATATTTATTTTGTAAAATGTTGTAGTCTATCAATTTTTTCATTTTGTATTTTAATTTGGTCTCGCTGTTCCTCAAGTATTTTACATATTTTTCCCAAATTTTGTAAATGATTATTTTCTTCGGCTAGTAGATCGTTTAAGTTTAATTTTTACTGATTTATACTTTTGGGTGTATTTGGATTGGTACTTTTGGGAGTATTCGGTTTTGTGCTTTTGGATGTATTCGGATTTGGAATACATCCAAATCCGAAGAAGTTAGTATATTAATATTTTTTTTTTTTTTGGTTAGGGTGGTGAGCAAGATGGCGTTGATGAGGTTGAATTGCTGTGTCGCCTTGGTTCAGGTGATCGCGAACTGGAACTTGAGGTCGAAGGAGTTATAGCTATTGATCTTTTCCTGCTGGGTGTATTCAAAAGTGCCTTTTTAGCATTCGAAGGGATAATATTTGTTAATCTTTTTCTGCAAGGTGTGTTCAAAAGTGCCTTTTTTGAATTTGAAGGTCTGAAATCAATCTCCTCATTTTCTTTTTCATTACAAAAACTTTTTGAACCTGCGATTCCACCAACCGTTTTGTAAAAACCACAAATTCTACACATATTTTCTTCAATATCTGTTAAAATATATTGATTATGTCCTCCACCACCAGTTTTCTTATTTTCTTTTGTGTTGTGGGACATTTTTCGCTTTACGTTGGTTTTCCAATCGGCCCAGGTCTTTTTCCATTCCTTAACATCTTTACAAGGTGGCCCTGAACCTGTTTAGTTCCTCAGTCAATTCAGACCATGACGAATCTACAACAACCTTATCGCCTTTTACATATCCCCTGGCTATGTCTTGATGAGCTTCCATAAAATCAATAAAAATTTTATCCTGCTTGGAATTTTTGTGCTTACCCCTTTGCAACTAAAAGTAGTACTTTAAAGTGATGTAATTTTGTCTAATTTATAAATACTTACATATTTGAGTAACAAAATGATAAATTAAATTTAAATTTGAAAAAAATGTCTGACTTTTTACTAATTTTCTTTTGTCTGTATTCTTAAGTGATGTTACCAAATCGTATTTGTTTACATTTTTATTAAATACATATGGTAACTATGCAAAAAAAAAAAAAACTTTATTGGTAGCACGAAATTATTTATTTTCACATTTTTTTTCTTTTTTTGGCCACTTAAAATAAAATTTAAGAAAATTATTAATTTTTGGATAAAATTAGATTCTTTTTAAGTGAAATTAATAAATGAATAATTCATTGTTTATTTTCATTATCTTTTTGTGTTTTTTTTTATCTGTAAAGCTCCACTTTATATTTTAAAGTGGATTGAAAACGAAATTTTTTTTCGTTTTTCGTTTTCTGAAAAAACTAAATACGATTTCATTTTCATTTCGTACGAATTTGTGTTCTGTGACATACCTGATATATTAATAATTCTAATCAAATATCTAAAATATTACGTGCTATACAATTAATTTTCTCCTGATTAAATATAAATCGGTTTGTTAAGTTAAAATTTCTACATAAATAACTTCAAATTATATATTTTTATAATGATTGTACGAACTTTATTGCATTTTAAATTTTAGTAATTATAATATTTATATCCAGAATAAACTTCAATACTATCTTATATTTGGAAAATGGAAAACTTTATTTTTTTAATGAAAATAATAAAGTTTAAGTTTATTATGAATATTGTAAGTGAATTTAAGCTGAATTCAAAATATAACAATTGAACATGAAGAGACCAATATATTTTGTGCTAATTAACTTTTTGCATAATTCCCATAAAAATTTTAAAAAATCTACTAGAGTCTTGTCTACACAAGTATTAGCTTGTAAAATTGTTGCATTTGTTTTTTTAAACAAATTTTGTATAACAACCAGTACAAGGTAGCAACAATTATTACATCTATTCCGAAAGCATTCTAATTCTAATCATCGTTTGCTGTGGTAATTTTTCAAACAAAAAAGGTAATTTTTCAAAAAAAAAAAAAAGTAAATTTATTAAAGAAACAAATTTAGTTTAAAATTTAGTTTTAGACGCATAACCGTATAAAGGTATAAAACCTTTCCGTTTTTGAGAATATCTCTGGTAGGTTATACTTTTGCTCTTATTTTGATTAAATGTTAGGTTTTGGAGTGGCGATTCGTATTGGAAAGAAAAACGTATGTCATAATATAAACTATGTAAAATGTTCCAACTACAATCAAAATGGCATTTTTTATGAAGAAACAATAATACTAATAAATCCTTTATACATTAGGGGACATTAGGGGGACAAAGAAATTGTTGTATTTACCTTGAAAAAAAAGAAGCCAACATGAATATAACTACGCCACCATGAAAACTTTAAAAATGGAGCAGAAGATTTAAAAGACTTCCATAATGTGGACGTACAGTAAAGTCCGATTCCATTGAATTTTTCATATTTTAAAACTATTTTTTTGTACTTTTTATAGAAAATTGCTTTGCAAAAATTGCTAATGCATTTATACATTTGCATTTATGAAATTTATTCTATGGCGGAACATATGATCTCAGCTGAATTTTCTTATTGGCGTCATACCCTACATCTATCAAAAGTTGTTTATGATACACATTTTCTATGTCTATGATTGCAAAAGAATCAATATTAATAGAAAATAGTAACTTCATTAATTATTTAATTTATAAGACATGATTTCAAGAATTTTATTATTATTTTACAGTTCATAGAGGATTTAAAAAAAAAAAACAAAATACATTGACGAATTCGCCGTATTTTTGTTGTTGCTGAACAGTTGCTAACTGTTTCATTTCATCATGTACACATTGAAAATAAATATTAATAGAAGTGTTAATTATTCAATTTACAAGACTTGAGTTTACAGAGTTCTTACTTTTGACGAAATAACACAAATATCAAGGTCCAACCAGTTGCAACGTAACGTAGAATGAAGAAAAGTAGCGTGAAACATTTTGTACAAACCTTCAACAAAAGTAAAAGTATCATATATATATAAACATTCATTGTGTAAACAACCCTGTTATTTGGTTATTTTGTAAACAAAATAAACTGCTATTATAAACTGACTATTATAAAGTCACGCAACTATGTAAAAATCTATTTTCTGTAGATTTCTGCGATGAGCCACCCATAATTTTTGTGTCAATAGCTACAATCACACATCTGCATAAAACAGGTTGAAACAGCTAATTGCAATACGACGATTTTTTGTTGACTAGTTGGGCCTTTAGCAATTCTTCAAAAACCCCAATACGGCGAATTCATTGACTTTTTTAAATATGAAGCATGGAAAAATTAAACAAGTGGCAGCAGTTCTACAAAAGAAAAAAAAAAACAATACGGCGAATACGTATTATATATATATATATATATATATATATATATATATATATTTTTTTTTTTTTTTTATTATTTATATTTTTATATATATTTTTGTATAGTTTGACACTTGAGATGGTAAGCAAAAATTATGCTTATATAGAGTTTGAAAATTTTAAGTACTGAAACAAATAATCAGATGAATAAATGTGGTCACCTTTTTGAATTCGCCTTGACTGTAAACAATAGCCTGAAATGTCAACACTTTCTTTGACAGTTCGGCGAGTATTTTTATAAAAACAAAACACATTTGCGAATTTGCCGTGTCATTGTGGTTGCAAAATTGCAGTCATCTGTTTTAATTTGCCTTGAATTAAGTCTATGGGAATTTAAGTAATTTCAACTTGGATTGAAAAAATATTTTTTGTAAGGAATATTGTCTTGGTGTTTTATTAAAAATTTTAAACATTTCCCTCAGAAAAACAACCTAAAGTGTATTGTTGAAAAAATAAATCAACAAAATGAATTAAAACTTAAAAAAATAATAATTATTAGTTTTAAAGAAGATATAATCGACTTCTCTACGTTTCTTATTTCAATGAAATCGGATTGTTACTTAAAAATTTAAATGTTTTCCCGAGAAATTAAAAAAAAAGTAATAATAATAATTTGGTGTGTCCACATTACTCTATAGCGAAACAATCTGCCTAATATTCTTATTTTCAAAATTTTCAAATTCTATTGCATTCCACAAAAAAGTGTGATGAAATCGGAATGCAATCTGAAAGTTTTTAATGTTTTAAACTATATACTTCGTATATCCTAGACAAGTTTCCATAAGTAAATACCTTGAATAAAATACTGAAAAAATTAGAAAAAAAAATGGATGTGTCTACCCTATTCTATAGCAAAATATTTTTGTTTTCGAACTTTTCAAATTCTCTTGCATTCCACAAAATGATGCATTTGGAAATTTATTGTGAAGTTTATTTAACAATAAATGTTCAAACATAACGGGTAGTCTTCATTAAAGATGATGTTAGAACATCAAGGTAAAATTTTCTGCTCAAATATCAATGTTTTCATTGTGGCGTATATGCATTAATGTTAATTTCTTGTTTTCTCATTGTTTTGTTGCCGCCTTTCAGCAAAGAGTAACAAGGGACGAAACTAATTGTCAAAAACCTTAGTCGGTTGTCAAAAACCTAATTTACGGTCTACACGAGCCTTTTTCTTCTTATGTTATGCACACATGCATTTGGATAGTGTGGACTCAACTTGTTATGTTTTGTTCTTGTTCGCATACCGTTGTTCGCACAATTGTTCGAGCAAACATGTCTGCCATCAGACGTAATTTTTTATGCGGAAGAAGAGGCGCTGAATGTAAAAGTATCGAAGTGACACTGACGGCAAACAAATAATTATGATTTGTTCGACATATGTTCTGCAAACTCAAAACCAAACGAAAAAATGCGTGTGCTGCTCTCGTTTTGTTCTTGTGCGAACAAGAAAAAGGTTAGTCTGGACGTAGCATAACTCATCCAACAACAAAATACATGTAATCATATATATTTTTTGTTGCTAAAAGAAAATAAAAACACATGTTTTTACAAAACAACATTTTTTTTTAAATTGTCAATCGCCTCTATATGTTACTCTATGCCTTCCACGCTCATGCAGTAATTTCTTTGTTTGGGTTAGTAAAAAACATTGCATGTGATGCTTCATGTTTAGACATCAAAAAAAAATTGACAACAATAATCAACTTAAACGGTCTACATATATTATTAACATGATGTTAGTGTTAATGTTAAATATTTTATGTTAGGGACCGCGAGTAATGCTGAACAAATATGTTCTAGTATAATTAAAAAATGTGCAAAATAAATAAATAAATTTTAATGATCGCTCGAGCTCTGACAACTTTGTTTTGGCGCTGCGTGTTAAAAAACGCAATTTTGATTGTTGTTGATGATTCTTACATGGTTTGTTATGACATAAATTTCCTCTAATTGATAAAGATAACGTTTGTTTTGCTGACGTTCGTCTTGCTGAAAATTTCTCTTCTATAGAATCGACTTGGTCGATAGTTGAACATTTCGATTCAACTAGTCTAATCAAAAACCAGTTTTTTCTTTTTAAAAAACTGATTGTTTTGGAATAATTTTTATTTTCTAACTATTCGATAGACCGGTTTTTTTCCGTCAGTTAACCGGTTTGTTATGATATATTCTTTTATTTTTTTAATAAAGCCACCTGTATTTCCCATATTTATATTTGCCCAGGGAATTTTACTTAAGACAAATTCATAAAAAACTAATAAAATTAAATGAAAATTACATTTTCCTGAATTTTCTTGTATGAAAATTATAATTTTCTTTAAATTGTTTTGGAGTATTTTTTCATAAAAATTTTATTTTTAAATAACTCTTGTTGTACTCAATCAGAAGCTTAGATTATGAGCTAATAAAGCTTTAAATTCATTTTGTTTCAATTTTGTGATTTGAGTAACACTGATATTATTTAGTTTAAATTTACCTGCGACTACAAATAAGTATACTTGCTTAAGTAAAAATAATAAACATTTTAACAATTTTCGTATTAAAAAAGTGCTTAACCGGTTTTTAAAGTAAGGCCGCATTCGAAACCAGGTTTTTCAGAGCTATTTGTCGAATAATACGAAAACGAGTTTTCTAAAAATATCGTTTTTTCTAATAAACTAGTTTTATAAACACAATAAAAATGACAATTTCATTCTACACTTTTTATACATGTATTCTGTTAAAATTTTAAAGTTCGTAAAAATGCCTTGGTTGGGTAGATTTCCCATAACGTCCAGTCTGCGCTAGAAGATTTTTTATCAAGACAAATGTATAATTTTTATCAGTATAAAAAAAAATAAAAAATTTGTCTAATTTAGACAGAATTCGCCTGATGGCAGCAGTTCTACAAGAACAACAATAAGGCGATTTCATTAATTTGTTAATACATGGAGTTTGACAATTCTGCGGGTATGCAACAATTGTGATTATCTGGAGTTTGACAAAACTAAAAAAAAATAATCAGCTGATTAAGTGAGGTTACATATTTGAATTCGCCTTAGTGTCTTTCATTAAATGTGCTGAAGAATTTGTTGTAAACCATGGCGAAATGAAACAGCAACAAATTTAAGTTTTATATATGATTTCTTTACCGAAAATTGTATTGTTTTTTTATATGATGTTTGCAAAGTCACAGATTTTGTAACTTCATATCCTTTAATATAACCATGATATCGAAAAATGGATAATGGATTTAAAAAAGCAATCATATGTAATCGATATATAATTCAACGGCGAACAAAGTTAATTTAATGTGAACAATAAATTTGACACCTTAAGTTAAACATTATTGCACAAGTTTATGTTTAAGCATTTATTGCGAAATAGATTTCCTATTGGACCACAGTTAACATTTTAAAGAGAGAGATAGAATTTGTCAACTGCGTACATTAAAATGTATACATTTAGACTGCTATTTAATATTTGTTTTTATAAAAAATTGTATCATGTAGCTCACTGTTTTTTTTTTACAAATATTTTGAATTAAGCCTTGTTCGGGACAAAATTAGGTATTTTCAGCCGAAGTAAAAAACTTTACTCTTATTACAAAATTTAGACTATATGTTAATAAAACAGAATTTTTTGTTTATCAAATAAAAATGTATATATATATAACCTTTTACTTTCTGCATAAAATAATCAAGCAGAACAGAAGTTCTGTCAATTTTCCTTAATAGTAAGATGTAATGTAAACTGAATTTATTAGTACTGTAGCAGCATTAAAACAAAATTTTCAGCGCACGAGCACTGAAAACTTTGTCTTGACGATGCTTGATAAAAGACATTTTGATTTTTGTTGGTAATAAATGTAGGTTTATTTTGATATACACTGCACAGTGGCGCAGAATCGAAATTTTTTGGAAATAAATCTGTAGCTTCTGATCGGCTGGTTGGATTTTCATGAAATTTGGTATAGGCGTAGCAGAGGAGTGTACAATGCTAAGTTTGGAAGGGGGCACAACAAACCCCTCAGGGGCGGAGCTAAGGGTCTCAAATTTAAGTACCTCTGACTTAAAAAATTTTTAATCGCTTGCCAAATTTCTCGTCCGATTTCAAATATTTTTATATATTGTTGTAGGCCCTGATAAGACCTATAAAAACATGCTTACGTGTCCTATTTATCTCTTATAGTTTTCGAGTTATTTGCGTTTGAATTTTAAGCACCATAATTTTGCATGTTCATAGTCCAGTTTTTCCGACCGATTTTACTAGTTTCTTTCTGAACTAGTTAAAGAACAAAATTATCTATTGAATAACAAAATTGAAGTCGGTATCTTTACCGAGTCCAAAGATAAACGATTTTGAATTTGAAAATTGCAAAAACGACGACTTTTTGTGTTTTTTTCTCCGAAAAAGTAAGATTTATTTATTAAGCATAAAGATTTACTTAAATTTGGGAAATGTGGCAACCCTATTAATAATAATAAATCTGTTAGAACATAATTGCTCAGCTTCGTGTTTGAACATTTATTGCGAAATAAATTTCTAAACAGCCCCAACGTATATAAAATATTGAGAAAAGCATATTTTAATGCTAAGACTTTTTATTAAGACATACGTCAAATTTTTGTCTGTATTACAGATCATTTTTCATTTTTATCAATTATAGGGGAAGGCATATATCATAATAAACTGTGTAGAAAATACCAATAACCAGCAATGTAGCGTCTTTTAGCAAGAAACAACAAGGCAGAATTTCAGCACTCGAAATCCGACAACTTTATTTTGACGTAGTGCTTATATTAAACAAATTTTTGTCATGAGTTTTTTTTATCAAAAGATTCTATTTAGAAAGAAAATTATTCTTACAAACTGCAAAATCCTTCACTATAATAGTTCTCGAGATATACGATAATTAATATTTAGTTCGTATGGAGGTTATCACCTCCCCTGCACCTACTCACCCCTTTTTTTTCTAAAAGAACCAATTTAGTAAGAAATTTATTCACACAAATTGCCAAGCCCTCCACTGTAATAGTTCTCAAGATATTCGATAATTAATGTTAAAGGCTACCACCTCCCCTGAACCCACCCGCCTACTTTTTTATCAAACAGGGCCTAATAAGTAAGAAACTTATTCATGCAAATTTTCAAGTCCCAGACTATAACAGTTCTCGGGATATTAGATAATTAATATTTGATTTGTATAGGGGGTACCACCTCTCCTGGACCCTCCCTCCTAATTTTTTTTATCAAAAATTTGTAATAATTGTAATAGTTCTCGAAATATTTGATAATTAATATCTGTTTTGTATGGGTGGTACCACTTCCACTGGACCTACCCGCTCAATTTTTTTTATCAAGGACGACCTGTTATGCGAAAACCTTATTCATGCAAATTGTCAAACCCTCAACTATAATAGCTCTAGAGATATACAGTAATTAATATTAGGTTTGAATGAGGGTACCACCTCCCCTTGGCCTACCGCCCAATTTTTTATCAAAAAGAACCTATTCGGTAATAGATTTATTCATGCAAATTTTCAAGTCCCAGACTATAATAGTTCTCGAGATATTTGATAATTAATATTGGGGGTACCACTTCCCCCTGGACCTATCCGCCCAATTTTTTTATTAAGAAGGATATGTAAAGTAAGAAACTTATTCAAATTATGCAAATTATTGAGTCCTCAACTATAATACCTCTCGACATATACAGTAATTAATATTAGGTTTGTATAGGGGTACCACATCCCCTGGGCCTATCGGCCAATTTTTTTATCAAAAAGAACCTATGTAGTAAGAGACTTATTCATGCAAATTTTCAAGTCCCAGACTATAACAGTTCTCGAGATATTTGATAATTAATATTGGGTGGTACCACTTCCACTGGACCTACCCACCAAATTTTTTTTTTTTTTTATTAGATGATCTGTAAAGTAAGAAACTTATTCATGAAAATTGTTAAGTCCTCAACTATAATAGCTCTCGGGATATACAGTAATTAATATTAGATTTGTATGGGGGGTGCCTCCACCCCTGGGCCTACCCGCACAACTTCTTATCAAAAAGAACCTATTTAGTGGAGACTTATTTATGAAAATTATAAAGTCCAGCACTATAATAGTTCTCGAGACATACGAGAATAAAAATTTGGTTTGTATTGGGACCATAACTCTACCGAACCTTTGCGACTAATTATATATAAAAGCTGTTCTGTGTATGTAGTTTTTCCCTCAAAATAGGTTTAGATACAAACGACATATATTACACTCCATTTACAAACATTGTTTGATTTTTATATATATAAGAAATGGCCATAGCCTGTGTAAACCTCGTACAACTTTTTTGGTGTAACGTTTTATGCTTCAGTTTTTATTTACGCGCACAGCTTGGTGCGCCCAAATAGTTTTTTAGGTTAGTTTTTTTTTTAATATGGAGTTTGACATTTGTGTGTACGACGAGTAAGCTGTTTGCAAAATGTAATCTCCTCAGTTCTTTGGCGCCAATATTTCTATATGTCAGAGCCTGCTGTTGACAATTTTTTTAACGCCGTTAGCAACGGAAATTTATTGCTGTAAGTATGGCAGTACCAAAGGCAAAAACTTTATCTTTAAATAAGAAATTTATGTGAAAAGGATGCAATAAAAATATAAAAAATTAAAAAAAATGTCTTTAAAGTAACAAGGCATATACATTTTGGAGGCAGTCCCCAGAGTATCCAAAGTCTTCAAAGTAAACGGTAAGTAGAAAATGTATCCACAAAGTATGCACTGTGCATATATATATATATATATATATATATATATATATATATATATAAGTAGCAATTAGCACTAACTGCAAGAAAAACCAATGAAGGAACCTGTTGTTTACGTCGGTTGAAAACATTATGTTTTAAAAAGGTAACATTGATTAAATAAAGAAAGTAATTCTGTCCAAGAAAACTTCGCGATAAGTTAGGGAAAACTTAATTAAAAAGATAAATAGTTTATTTTAGTTTCATGAAACTATCGATTTTCACATGAAACCTTACTCTTATTTTTTATTATAAATATATTATACCAAGAACTTTCTTATAAAGTCCTAATTTTAACCATAAAATATCAGTCGGATTTAAAGACGGAAGAATCTCGATTTATAAATATCGATAAAATACCAGATTTACTGCAAAAAGAGTTAAAATGTAACTTATGTGGTAAATTTAATTTTGAATTAACAGATTTCAAAGCAGTTTAGTTGAAATATAGCAAAGTTTATCCACTTGTTGGTTTCGAAGCCCTAAACTATTAGAACAATATTTGTCAATATACACTCTTTTGCCCATCAAAACAAAGAATCGATCTTTTATGGACGCAGAAAATGATATTAGATATGCATTATTCGAAAAAGTCTCTTCATATTAAAGATCTCATGAAGCAAAAACAATGTTGTAATTATTATTAAATTATTTTATCTTTACATTTTATCTTTTATCTGATTTTTAAACTAGTCAAGATTGTAGTGGACCGCGCTTCCATTGAGGGTCGCGAAACAAGATCTTGTGAGAACCCCTGGTCTAAATAAGGAGGAAGTATTTATAATTATAATTACTTAATAAAAGTCAGTTCTATGTTCTGCTAACATAATAAAACGAATCGTAATAGAAAAATAAAAGACCTAAAAAATTGGCATCAAAGATCGAAAACAAATGTGGAAGGAGATAAAAAACCTAGTGCTCAATAAGAAACATAACGTGATACAATCTGTGATATTTAATAATATAGAATATAAAGATACATACCAAAAGCAAATAAATTTAATAATTATTTTGTAATGTTAAGACAATTAGAGATTCAATAGAAAGAGTGCAATATACAAACAGAATACCTGTATTAAATAATCTATTTATATTTAATGCAATAAATTTACATGAACTTAAAAATATATGCAAAATTATTAAAAATAAGACAGATTTTAACAAAGTATATATAGAAATAATTAGTGATAACTGAAACAGTATAGGGAAACTTTTGTTAAAAATAATAAATAAATCATTCGAAACGGGAAAATTCCCAAACTGGAAGCTATCGCTATGAAAACAACAAAATGTGAGAAATTTCGACCGATTAATATGCTAAAAACGTGTGAAAAAATAATAGAAAAAGTTGTTAAAGTACAACTAGAAAAATATTTTGAAGATAATGACATACTATCGAAATACCAATCCGGGTTTAGAAAAAAATATTCATGCGAAACAACAGTAAACTACGTTATAAATAGATGGAAAAACACGGACAAAAAGAAAAAAATAATGGCAATTTTCCTTGATTTAAAAGAGCTTTTGAAAATATATATAGAGTTTTATTAATACAGAAATTATATAAATCGGAATACGCGGAAATGAATTGGAATGGTTTAGATCGTATATAACAAATCGAAAGCAAATTGTGAGAATTAATAATGTAAGATCTGATTATATATATAACGATTATGGGGTGCCACAAGGATGCTCTACTTTTTATTATATACATAAACGACATGCCAAACATACTAGAAAACATATAAGAAAAAATGCGAAATTGTACTATATGCTGATGACACACTAATTTTAACAGAAGGAGATACTAATAATGAATGTGAAGATAATTTGATGCATGACATGAAAATTCAATGAAGGTAAAACAAAATTAATGGAAATTAATATGAATAGTGAATCAATTTTTAAAATTAATAACGAAGTAATTGAAAAAGTTAATCAAATTAAATATCTTGGCTTTATAATAGACAAAAAATTAAAATCTAAAGAACACATTGCATATATATGAAAAACAATCGGTAAAAAATCGTGTTTTTTAAACGAATAAGAAACAAAGTATCAACACTAACGGCTATAAACATTTACAATACAATGATAAAACCACATTTTGAGTTCGGTTCAACAATACTATATACCTGCTTGCTGTTCAAATACACAAATAGAAAGACTACAAAAATTACAAAATAAGACAATGAGATCAATCATAAAATGTAACATTTATACACCAATAGAATATATGCTAAAAACACTTAAATGGCTTAATATAAAACAAAGGCTTGAAATTAATACAATCATATTTATACAAAAAATGAAAATGGTAAACGTGCCGCAATAATTTATAGATCAATTAAATTATTTAGGTGATATGCAACCCTATCAACTAAGGAACGTTGGGAATTTTAGACTTCCACAGGCAACAACAACTGCAACACAACGGTTTTTATAAAGGACTACATATGTACAATACGCTTCCAAATTATATAAAATTAGAAGAAAATAACTTTATTTTTAGAAGAAAAATTATATCATTTATAAAAAAAAAATAACTTCGAGAGGTTTTGAATATATTAAATACTATACGTAAATTATATTAAGAACAATATTGTAAAGTATTTTAAATGCTACTAAATTTTTTAAATAAAAAAAAAAATCATTCTCAAATAAATTTATTTAGATGAATGAATCAAAATTTGAAAAATCAAAAAGAGTTTGTAACGAAGCGAGGAAAAGTTATTTTAGCATTTTCCTAGCATTGCTACTTTCGAAACCCATTTCTTTGAAGCTGAATTGTAAGCGTGGTAATAATTAAAGTAAATTCTTCCTTTATCTCTCTGTTTACGTAAATTAATTTCTTTTAGCGATAATTGCGATATCGTTACGATTTTACTTCATAATATTACGGTTTCCGCCTCCCCAATTTCTTCTGATTTTCATTCTAAATGGTTATTTTATATAACGAAATTGATATTTTAGCTTCAGATTCTGATATTTTGATTTTTAAAGACAAAATATATTGTTTATTAAATTAAACAATATACGACGACAAATACCTGGACACGAAAGAATTAGCCCATAAAGCACCTAAAGGACAATTATTACGAAGTAAATAGCGAGAGTAGTAAACCGAACGTTATTTTGTCCGACAGGGTATATAAAATTAAGAAAGCCAGAAAAAAATAATTTAAATTTTCATTTGAATTTCGTCAATGAGCAGACGAAAAATCCTATGTATTCTTTAACAACTATATATATATATATATATATATATATATATATATATATATATATAGATCATATATATATATATATATATAT
>OW026524.1:4524981-4594981 GCA_932274085.1 Protocalliphora azurea
CATATACATATACATATACATATACATATACATATACATATACATATACATATACATATACATATACATATACATATACATATACATATACATATACATATACATATACATATACATATACATATACATATACATATACATATACATATACATATACATATACATATACATATACATATACATATACATATACATATACATATACATATACATATACATATACATATACATATACATATACATATACATATACATATACATATACATATACATATACATATACATATACATATACATATACATATACATATACATATACATATACATATACATATACATATACATATACATATACATATACATATACATATACATATACATATACATATACATATACATATACATATACATATACATATACATATACATATACATATACATATACATATACATATACATATACATATACATATACATATACATATACATATACATATACATATACATATACATATACATATACATATACATATACATATACATATACATATACATATACATATACATATACATATACATATACATATACATATACATATACATATACATATACATATACATATACATATACATATACATATACATATACATATACATATACATATACATATACATATACATATACATATACATATACATATACATATACATATACATATACATATACATATACATATACATATACATATACATATACATATACATATACATATACATATACATATACATATACATATACATAAATATATATATATATATATATATATATATATATATATATATATATAAATATATATATATATACATAAATATATATATATACATATACATAAATATATATATATATATATATATATATATATATAAATATATATATATATACATAAATATATATATATACATATACATAAATATATATATATATATATATATATATATATAAATATATATATATATACATAAATATATATATATATATATATAAATATATATATATATACATAAATATATATATATATATATATATATAAATGTATATATATATATATATATATATATATAAATATATATATATATATATATATATATACATAAATATATATATATATACATAAATATATATATATATATATATATAGATATATATATATATATATATATATATATATACATTAAATGTTGAAATAAAATGCAATTTTAAGTCAAACTTGAACCAAAATTACACAAAATTAAGGCTTTGAATCCTATAGGATAATATAATTCCCTTTTCGTGCTTTATTTCAAAAACATTGATTTTTTTTTTGTGTTTCATATCACCAATTTCAATTTTTAAAAAAATTTTTTAAACAAATTTCAAAAAAGTAAGGAAAAAACTATGCTATTGCATAGACACCACACAAACTTAAAATATATATTCGGCTGTGCCGAATCTTTTATACCCTTCACCATCATACCGACAAATAAAATTAAAATTAACGCCTTAAAACATGCTTAGATATTTTCGTATTTATACCTACAAAAATAATCTACATTTTTTCAAACTACAAAAATGTAAACGCAAAATTAAAATATCATATCAAACGTTGGTTCCAAAAAAAAAAAAAAACTGAGCTTCTGATGTCTCCTAAAATTATAAATATGAATTAGTGCAATGCTTCTATTTCCAACTAAAAAACGTCCAAACGTACATAAACAAAAAGTGATTGTGTGTATTTATATACAATAAACTACTGCTTGCTTATACAAATACAACAACGCTGAAATGCAATGCATTTTGTATGTTTGTGTGTGTATATTTTTAATAATCTTTTCAGATTTTTGCCCATAACTCGGTGTTTATGGACCGATATGGTTATTCTAAAAAACCGAAATTTAGAAAAATATTTACAACAGATTTGTACAAAAATTCTGAAGCTTATATAGAAGCTTCGCAAAGTCTAAAAATGCGTTTTGACCGATATCTCAGTTACTAATGATCCGATTTTGTTCATACCAAAAAAAGATTCCGAATTTTCTGTGCAAAAACAAAGTCACTAGCTTATATAGGAGTTTCGAAAAGTCTAAAACAAATACGTTTTTAGTAGCCTTTTCGGTTTTTTGCGATATCTCAGAAATTAATATATATTAAACATATATATATATCCGATAACTGGGGCTTTATAAAAAGTGATTTAAACAGGCAGGCGAACGATGTCAAAATCGATTTGCCAATAAGGATCCAGAAATTATGTACTTTTTGGGGTCTTAGATGAATATTGTATAAATTATAAACGGAATGGCGAACTTACATGTATACTTTACATCCGTGATGAAGGGTATAAAAATGAATTAGGTTGATATCTCTTATAAATTCGCCGTACCTTAGATATGAATTTTGCGGATTTTGGCAAAAATTGATTTTTTTAATTTCGTGTTGTGGAGTCAATTTGGAATAGTATACATATCGTTAAAAATTAAAATATAACAAGATAATGTACGTAGGTTATAAAAAATATATTTCGAAATTTTTAACGCATGTCAACAATGTTAACCCTTAAAGAAAGAAGGTCAAAGGTCAAATTTTTGAATATTTGAGGATTATATCCGAAACATAACTCGAAATTATTCATTTGTAGATAAATTTGGAAATTGATGTTGGTAATACTTTGTTTTTTTTTTTTTTGTGACATTTTTGATTTTTTGGTGAAATTTTACGTTTGGTTGAAATTTTGGATTTTTGGTGAAATTGCGGATTTTTGGTAAAATTTAAAATTTTTGGCGAAATTTCGGATTTTAGGTGAAATTCTAATTTATGATGTAATTGCGAATTTTTTTGTGAAATTTTCCGAGTCTTAAATGAGATTTTAGGATTTTGGTGAATCTTCGGATTTATTGTGAAATTATGACGTTTTGCTGGATTTTCGGTGAAATTTTCGATCTTTTTTCTTTTTTGTGAAATTTTTAGTGAATTTACGGATTTTTGGTGAAATGTCAGAATTTCTGTCAAATGTTGATAATTTGCTTTGCATAAAGCTCTAAATATTAAAAAAAAAACACTAAAAAGTTACTAAGATGCAGCATATTCATCCTCTATTTAATTTAAGGATAAAATATGTAACATATTTTTTTAAATTTAAGGGCAACACTGCACAGTGTGGCTTATCAGAAAAATCATCTTGTAGTCACCCTGTAATTGAAAATTTTGCAATTACAATTAACAGGAAATTACAACACAAATGACTTTGCAGAATGAACTTCTGTACTATATAATTTAGTAATGATTAAGATAATTAAAATGTTGTAAAAATTGATTAAGCAAGTACGAGTAAAAATATAGGAAATGGAAATATTTTTATTTCTTTTTTTTTTTTTAATTAATGTTACTCATTTGTTTTTCTTAGTTTTCCAAAAGTATGTTAAAGTTGTGCCATTAAGTTTAAATTTCAATAAAGAGATTGTTTAACAGCTAATTTTATCAATTATATAGATTTTGAATTTATGAAAAAATTTTTTATATAACATTTTACTGCTACTCAAAACGTTTGCAATATTAGTTAATAATAGTTTCGTGAATGGAACTCATGAATGCCGTATTGAACTTAGAAACTAAACTATAGAAACTTACTTAAAAAAAAGTACATTTAAAATGCAAATGTATTTTCCAGATGCAGCGTTTTGTATGTTTTAAGCAAAGTGTATACAACATAAAATACTTAAAAGTAGATGTGTTAACAGATGTCTAAGTTAAATGATTTAAAAAATATTTCAAAAATATTTGTACTCACGTTAAGTTAAATAATTCAAAAATAAAATTTAGTTATAAAATCCGACTTTAGATTCAAAAGATGTGAATAATTAAAATAAATTTTAATTTTTTACAAAATTAAAATCATGAACATCACGAATTTTTGGAATTAAAATAGATATGTCATTTTGGTTTTGCAATGTATGTACGTACCAAATATTAACCAAATCAGAATAAGCATTTTTCATTAAATTTCCTTTAGTTATTTGCATACTTATAACTTTTCCCAGTATAATCTAAACGTTGTGCGAAAGATTTTATTAACAAGGAACAAGTCATCGGCATATATATTTTGACAACTATAAAATGTGATTATCAATATTAGTCAAAAATCATTTTAGTATTTAGAATAAGAATTTCGACCAATTAATTTAATATGTTTAATGAAACATATTAAATAATTTTTGAACAAATAATAACAAAATTACGTTTATGGTATGTTTAATTAGTTTTTATCCAAAATAGCTAGAAAAAAGTTAGAACGAATACTGGAATCAGTTGCCAAATAAGAGGAAAGTAAAAATACGAAATTTATTTAAGAAAAAAAACGTCAGTACCGCAATTCCGTAACTTTTTTCATTTACTACCGATATCGTTAACTAACGAAAAATTTCGGTTCTGCTATAAGTTAAGTTTATAAAAATAAAAATATTTTCTTGAGAAAATGTGAAAAATATATTAAATATGATATTAAAGTGTGCAGATTGTCTTCCAACTGCATACCAATATGAGTATATAATTAATTTGGTGTTAAATGTCTATTATATTAGGCCCATTCATTAAAAATTCGTGTTGAAATTATAAATAACATACGATGTGCCTTATTTCTAAAAATGTCTAAAGAATATTTTTCATAAAAAAAATGTTTCTTTAAATATTATTTTATATGTACTAAGAACTCACTTAAATAAAAATATTTCACTAAAAAAAATTTTCAAACAATCCTCATTTTGTTTAAAAATTAAAATCAAAAATTAAAATTTTCAACAAAACTCAGTATTTTCACTAAAATTATTATTATTATTATTATTATTATTTTTTTTTTCATTAAAGAACTAAAACTATTTGTTAGGAATTTTATTTAAAAGATAATAATAAATCTGTTTCAAAATTGTAAATATTGAGTTATAAACACTCATTTAGTTCTCTCAATTTTTGCCAAAATTCAGTAAAAACTATGGTAAAATAAAACTCAGCAAAACCTTTTACGTAAACAAACGCAGTAAAATTTTACTACAGAATAGCACTTAATGACAAAATTTGTTAACTAACGAATTTTCGATACTTAACGACAAGAACTCAAATTATCGAAACAAGAGGAGCACTAACAACAAAATTAAGAAAAACAAAATTAATCCATTAAAAATAAGAAACCTGCAGTATCTACGACAAAATAGGTTTAACACATTGTGCAGGAATTTGAAAGAACCTTTTAACACAAAACTCCATACCAAAAACTATATTTCATTATTATTTGTTCAAAAACTATATTAGCAATTGTTTCATTAAACATATTAAATTAACTGGTCAAAACACTTATGTTAAATACTAAAATGATTTTTGACTAATATTGAATAATTTTCTAAGAAAAGTATACTCTATTTCATACCTCATCATTAGTTAAAAAAAAAAATCTTTTAAAAATTTAGTTAAATCACATTTTTATTGTTGTCAAAATATATGTATATACCGAAGACGAAACATTGAATTGTTGTGTTATCCACCATACCCTACTCTGATATCCAATTGCTTGCCAACTTGTTTCGGCACCTGAAAGATCGGTGCCTTAATATTTATTTTTATCAAAAAACGTATTAACTGTGATGAATACTACTCTAAAAAACAATATTGCAATCTTTAAAAATAAATATTATCGTTCTACATGTTTTTTGCAAAATATCCCTCGTATTTCAGGGAGTGTTTAGAAATTCCTGTTTATAGTATATTGAAAAATAATAAATGAAGAAGTCTACTACTTACAAAAAATGTTCTTTTTTCAAGATTGGCCACCGATTCGAAAAGTTAACGGTAATGGTACTTTGAATTATTTTCGTAATGGTATTTTGGTAAATGTATTTTTTACTAATTGGAGTACAGTATTATAAGATCAGGCTGGAAGAATCATAACTTTCTTACATGTTTTATTTTAATTTTATTAAAAATAGTTATTTCTAGTTAAACTATGAAATAACAGTAATGGTATTTTAGTGGTATTTTAGGGGTTATGGTATTTGAAATAATTTCGGTAAGGATATTTCAAGTTTTTTCAGTAACGGTATTTATTTCGGTATATGGGAGTAATGGTAGTCAAGTTAAAAGGGTTATTTAGAGTTAAAGACAGCTTAGCGGTAACGGTAGCCAACCTTATTTTTTTATTAAATTTTGGAATTTGAAAAAGTCTACCTTTAGAAAAATCCGAATTGTCGATTTTAATTGCAACAATATAACCCTAAAGTTAATAGGAATTTACGCGAAAATGTTAATATATTTTTGTAAAAAAATGTATCAATAAAAAAAAATAAATGAACTAGATTATACCTCTTGAAGGTGCAGTAGTAGTAGTGACGACTGAAACTCCTCCAGAACATGGTATTACTACAGGATTAACATAAAATCTAGATATTTTTCGTGCTGCTGTTGGTTGAGCAGATACAGTTGAATTGCTTGGCTGAGTAGTCCCTTGATTACCATTTGAACTCTCATCAGGATCCATTTTCAATATAGCATCGCTTGCACAAACAATACCCTCTGCACTCCCTATGTTTATGTTAGTTGTAGCTATAGTGTTGTTTTCAGTATTATCTTTAACATTGCTATCACTATTTAATAAATCTATGTTTTCGTTCAGTTCAAAATAATGTGTGTTACGTGAATTTTCTATTAAAAATGCGGAGTTTGGTGTAATTGTATTGTCCGGTGTATAATCGGATGATAGAGATGTATACTCCGAAGCTGTACTAGCTTTTCGAGATGTTGAAGCTGAAGAGAGGACATTGTCACTACTATTGTAACCAGCTTCAGATGTGGTAGTGGGTGTGGATGAAGATATTGGAGTTGAACAAAAATTGCCACCGACATTCAAATCCAGTTTTTGCTGCTGTATTTTCTGAACCTGATCTTCGTTGTCGCCACCATCCATTGCACTTTTATTCAAAGCTGAAAGGCTAGAGCTAAGACTTTCGCCACTATTGATATCAGAGCCAATAATTAACGAAGTTGTTGTAGTCATGTTGGCTGTGTTGGTGTCAAACATTTTTGACAAATCAATAGAAGTCTCGTCACGCTAGAATTATTGGATTATATAAAAAATATTGTTAACAAATTTCAGTTTCATTATTATGTAGGTAATAAATAGTTTTTATGTAGCAAACATTAAATTTTAATACTCAATAAAAATCCATACCAATAGTACAAAAAGAGAAAAAAAAGACAGTTTGTTATTTTGTTAAAAGCATTAATTACTTAAATATACAGAAATAATACACAGAACTTAAGTTTGTCAAAATATTATTTAGTCATATCAATTTTCAAAAAAATATCGATTTAATTCACGATCGTACAAGATATATATTATTTGGCTACATTCCACAGTGGTAAATTCCGAGCAAAAATCAATAACTCCTTACTTCTCTGCGTAAATAATTTAAATTTGGTATACGGATAATAAAGATAATGCTTTAATCACAAACCAAGTTTTTTTACGGATATCAAAAAGGAATGGTCGGATAAATGAGGACAAAAACGATTTATGATAAATTCATATTTGATAAAAATCAAAATAATTTAGCTAGTGTAGTCGTAGGATATAATTATAAGCTTTCCAGTTTTATATGTTGTGTAAAAGTTGGTTAAATAGAATAAGAGATATGGGCGATTTCCCTTACATATAACGCATCCAATCAAAATAATTTGTATTGTTGAGAAATTTTCGAAAATATAACCTAAAACCCTAAAAATGTAAGTATATAGTTAATTTAGTGTTAAATTTAAAGTTTTGTGTTGTCCACTGTTATCCTTTCTAATGCGGATATATCCTGTACTGTTGTTAATTAATCACTATTATTAGATATGATAAATACATATTCATTTTTGCTTTAAATTATTGAGATAAATTAATTATATAATCAAAAATTACGCGAAATAGATACGTGAGTTGTCCAACTTAGTTAGGGCGACAAAAATTAATTATACGTATTAAAATTTTATTTTATGAATTTCATATTAGAAATGACTCCAAATTTACATGAATCCACTCTAAAATTAATATTCCATGTATTAAAAGACTTAAAATACATTTTTTGGCCGATCTTATACTAATTACAACATTACTGGAAATGTTGTGGTAAGAAGGGTAGTAGGTAGTAGCAGCAGTCCATAAATGTACCAAAGAGATATTTTTATGACCAGTATTTTACACCAGAAGATTGACAATAAACCGCTACTCTCAAAGAATACTGCAAAGTTTTGAAAACCTATAATTTAAAAAAATTGTTAATGAAAAATATTCAAGTTAGCGTTATTATAACTAAACTATATATGTATATGTATACCTAACCGCGAAAAAAAATTATGAATCATATTATCTAAAGTGTTGACCTTCAAGTGTAATAAAAATTTTATCGAAAATCTTATGTTCATTTTGACATTTTTGGCCGGAATTTCCCACCGTGCAGTGGGGCACAATGTAAATAAATCTGTAACTACTAATCTGCTGGTTGAATTTACACACAGGCATGGCAGAGGAGTGCACAATTTTAAACTTGAAAGGGGGCGGCTACATTCTCCTCAGGAGTGAAGCTATTTAGGTTCAAAATAGGGTACCTTTGACATAGAAAATTTTATTGAAAATCTGATGTTAATTTTGGCATTTTTGACCTGAATTTACCACCCTGCAGTGGGGCACAATCCAAATTATTTGGAAATAAATCTGTAACTACTAATCTGCTGGTTGAATTTACACATAGGCATAGCAGAGGAGTGCACAATTTTAATCTTGAAAGAGGGGGCTACATTCTACATTCAAAATAGGGTACCTCTGACATAGAAAATTTTATCGAAAATCTGATGTTAATTTTGGCATTTTTGGTTGGAATTTACCACCGTCAAGTGGGGCACAATCAAAATTATTCGGAAATAAATCTGTAACTTCTAATTTGCAGGTTGGATTTATATTTATATAGATGTTTCGGAGAAGTGCACAATTTTAAGTGTGGAAGGGTGGCCTACACACTTCTCAGGAGCGGGGATATTGAGGTTCAAAATACGGTACCTCTGACATAGAAAATTTTTAACCGCTTGTCAAATTTTTGTTTCTTATCCGATTTCAAATATTTATATGGTATTTATCTCTTATAATTTTCAAGCAATTTGCATTTGAAATTTCAGCTATCTCAATTTTGTCAAGTCCTGCTCCAGTTTTTTCAATATATAGCCGAATATTTTATCCGATTTTTCTAAAAAATTTATCCAATTAGTTAAACAAAATTACAAAGTCAACAATCACCGAAAATTTCGTTAGGTTATATTCACAAACAAAGATTTTATTAGACATAAAATATTTATAGTTTCTCCAAAATCCAATTTAAAAAAAAAAAAAATTATTTTGATTCCAAAAATCATAAAAAGTGTTGACTCCATTTTTTTTTCAAATAAACTCTATTGTATAGTTGACGTAATTCTTAATTACATACAAAAAAAAATTGAAATCAATATCTTTTACCTAAACTACACTACTTTAAAATGTTTAAGGACTGTACAAATAATCGCCCAAGAGCGGTAAAGGAACAAACGCCAAAAAATACTCAAATTGGGCGATTGTTCACAGCGTGTGAGTTTGCTGACATATATAATTTTTTGCTATTTGCTCATTGTAAACTATCACCCAAGTTTTAGAAATTTAAAATTACACAAAAATGTTTTTTGAGCCATTACTCATTTGTTTTACCATGAAGAATTGACTTCATATCTTTTAATGTATTCATGATATTGAAAAATGTATTATGAATTTAAAGCAATCATATGTAATCGATATATAATTCAATGACGAACAAAGTTAATTTAATTTACAGAGCCAAATTTTTAATGTGAACAATAAATTTGACACTTTATGTTAAACATTATTACACAAGTTTATATTGAAGCATTTATTACGAAATAGATTTATATTGGACCACAGTTAACATTTAAAAGAGAGAGATAGAATTTGTCAATTGCGCACTTTAAAAGGCATACTGCTGTCAGCGCACGAGCACTGACAACTTTGTCTTGACGTTGCTTGATAAAAAACGCAATTTTTATTTTTGTTGGTAATAAACCATGTAGATTTATTATGATATACAGTGGCTCAATTTAATAACCGGACACTAATAAGTTTTTATTATTAATATACAAATCGTTTTTTGCCAAAAATTAAAAACTAGTTTATTTTATTAATACAAGCCTAAATTACATTGTTTTCTAAGTATGACATCAAATATAATTCCAAACTAATTTTCTAAATGAGGAAAATAAAGTGAGGTATAATAAAACTACAAATTAATAATCGTACATGTAGAGTCACTTAATGAGGGAATTCCCCGAATTAATGCTGCTAATTAGGAGTAAAATATTAGTTAAAAAATGTATTTGATAAAAAAAAAATAAATAAAAAATGATATGAATAACAAAAACGTGTTCAAACATCTAAAGAAGTTAGAGAGTTGATAATCAAACATTATCAAAGTGGTATGTCTGTCCGATGAACGATGGATTGTGAGTTAAATAAATAAGGATGCACAAAAATGAACAAGAAACTGTCGGAAATGTTTTGCGTAGACACAATTTCCTTAGTAGAGTTGAACGTAAAATTCGTTTATAGACAACATTAATTGCATTAAAACACTGAAGTTTGTTTCTGCACATAAAAACAATGCATTTTCTTACTGGATCACTGTTTTATTTCCGAACAAAAGCATGTATAATATTTTTCGTTCAGATGGCCAGACATATGTTTGGAGAAAGCCAAATGACGAACTTAAGTTTTTCAATCTTCGTCGTACAATAAAGCACGGGCAGGAAGTGTAATGGTTTGTGGATGTATGTCAGCCGCGAACCCCGGTCTAGTTTTTATCGACGGAATAACGGACTAACATAAGTATATATCAATTTTTAAAGAAAGTTGACAGCTAGCGTGCAAAAAGTGGGCGTTTCAGAAAATTTTAAATTTTCTCAAGACAATGACCCGAAGCACAAAGCACATAACACACAGATGTGGTTGTTGTGTAATTGCCATCATGTTATGGCAACGCTGCCACAGTCTCCTGATATTAACATAATAGAGAATTTATGGGCCTATCTGGAAATTAAATTGAAGTCACGGACAATTTCCAATGTAACTGAGTTAAAGACTGCTCTTAAAGAGGATGGGAACGTATTAATCATGACTACTGCAAGAAAACTCGTTGAATCTGCTCCAAACCGATTAGAAGCAATCCACAAGAGTAAAGGACTATCAACAAAATATTAAATTTAGAAACAAATTTGAATTACATTTAAAATATTGAAGTGTCCGATTATTATTTTGATCACATTTTTATATAATTAATGACTTTTTGTTGTTACTTTTTCTGTAGAGATTATTTAAATTTAGTGTTTATGTTTTTTTATTACTCTTATATCAGTGTTTTTTTTTTTTTTTTTTTTTTTTTTTGATAAAAAATATATTCCTTTCTGTTGTCCGATTACTAAATTGATAAAAACTTATCTAAAATTCAGCCAAACAAATTGACGTTTGTTTTGATACAAAATTCCTCTAGTATAGGCATACGTAACGAAATATGTAAGATAAAAATATTAGTTTTATAAGATGTATTGCAAGACTGTTGTAATAATATTTCTACACAACTATCTTATAAGATGAGTATTTTAGAAATTTCTTAAAATACATTTTTTTTATAAAATTGTTTTACATTAAAAAGAAACTATTTTTATAAAATTGTGCTAAAAATGCGAATTATTAGAATACAATAAGATTTTTTATAGTTTTAATAAATAGTTGGTTGCCTAGATCCAATGGGAGTGATAGCACCATTTGAAACCAAATATTTATTATCGTATATCTCGAGAACTATTATAGTAAAAGACTTGTTAATTTGTGGGAACAATTTTCTTACTAAATAGGTTTTTTTTTATAAAAAATTTGGCAGCTAGGTCTCTTAAAGCTTCTACAGTATTTTGATAGTGAACAACAAATTTGACAACTTCTGTAAGAATATAATTGTTCAGTTTCGTGTTTGAACATTTATTGCAAAATAAATTTCTAAACAGCCCAAAGGTATATAAGATAATGAGAAAAGCGAGTTTGACAATTACAGAATTATGATCTATTTAAAATAAGGGAAACGACTATTTTAATGCTAAGAAGACAGAAACTTTTTATCAAGACACGTCAAAATTTTTCTGTATTACATATCATTTTTCATCTTTATCAATTATAGGGGAAGGCATATATCATAATAAACTATGTAAAATGTACAAATAACTACCAATGTAGCGCCCTTTATCAAGAAACTTGAAGTCTGACAACTTTACTTTGAAGTAGTACTTATATTAAACAAATTTTTATCAAAAAGAATCTATTTAGGAAGAAAATTACTCCTACAAACTGCCAAGTCCTTCACTATAATAGTTCTAGAGATATACGATAATTAATATTTAGTTCGTATGGAGGCTATTACCTCCCCTGCACCTACTCACCCTTTTTTATCCAAAAGATTCAATTTAGTAAGACAGTTATTCACACAAATAGTCAAGTCCTTCCCTACAATAGTTATCGAGATATACGATAATAAATATTTGGTTTATATGGGAGGATTCCCTCCCCTAGACTTACTAACCCATTTTTTTATCAAAAAGGATCTGTTAAGTAGTAAACTTATTCACGCATATTGTCAACTTCTCCAATATAAGTAGTTCTCGAGATATTAATATTTGGTTTGTATGGAGGGTACCACTTCCACTAGACATACCCGCCCAATTTTTTATTAAGAAGGACGTATAAACTAAGAAACTTACTCATGCAAATTGTCAAGTCCTTAACTATAATAGCTATTGCGATATGCAGTAACTAACATTAGGCTTGTATTGGGAGTACCACCTCCCCTGGGCCTACCCGCCAATTTTATATAAAAAAGAACCTATTTAGTAAGATACCTTTCATGCAAATTTTCAAGTTCCAGACTATAAAAGTTCTCGAGACGTTTGATAATTAATATTGGGGGGTACTACTTCCCCTAGACCTAACCGCGCAATTTTTTATTAGGAAGGACGCGTAAACTATTAAACTTATTCATGCAGATTATCAAATCCTCAACTATAATAGCTCTTGAGATATGCAGTAAATAATATTAGGTTTGTATGGGGAGTACCACCTCCCCTAGGCCTACCCGCCCAATTTTTTAAGAAGAAGTTCGAGTAAAGTACGAAACTTATGTGTGCAAATTGTGATGTCCTCAACTATAATAGCTCTTGAGATATGCAGTAATTAACATTAGGTTTGTATAGGGAGTACCACCTCCCCTGGGACTACCCGCCCAATATTTTTTCAAAAAGAACCTATTTATTAAGAGACTTATTCATGCAAATTTTCAAGTCTCAGACTATAATAGTTCGCGAGATATTTTATAATTAATATTGGGGGTACCACTTCCCCAGGAATATTTGTTTTGTATTGGGACTATAACTCCTACGGACCTTTGCGACCAATTATTTATAAAAACTCTTCTGTGTATGTAGTCTGGGAGTTTTCCCACTAAATAGGTTTAAACATAAACGACATATATTGCACTGCATTTATAAACATTGTTTGATTTTTAAATGTGTAAGAAATAGCCATAGGCTGTGTAAACCCACTACGACTTTTTTTATGTGACGTTTTATACTTCAGTTTTTATTTGCGCGCGCAGTTTAGCGCGCCCAAATGGCTTTTTAGGTATTAGTTTTTTTTATATGGAGTTTGACAATTGTATGTACGACGAGACAGCTGTTGGTAAAATATAATTTTCTCAGTTCTTTGGCGCCAATACTTCTATATGTCAGAGCCTGCTGTTGACAATTTTTTAACGCCGTTAGTAACGGAAATTTTCTAAGTATGACAGCACCAAAGACGAAAATTTTATCTTTAAATAAGAAATTTATGTACAAGGGATGTATATATAGAAAAAAGGATATTTAAGGATAATAGTACTAACATAGAGGTATTGTTTTCAATAAAAATAAAAAAATCTAAAAAATGTCTCCGAAGTAAAATGTCCCCAAACTATGCGCAAAGCATATCAAATTTTGGGGACTGTCCTCAAAGTATGCAAAAATCGTATATTGTAAACGTAATTGTTAGAGTTTTGGATTACAACGTTCATGTGAACATATGAAAGTTTTCAATTAGAGTGTAAGTGAAAGTGTGAATCTCGAAATAATATAATAAATAAAACAGCAAAAACAAAACGTTTTTTAAACAAAAAAAAAAAGGTGGACTAGATAGAATTTGACGTGATGAACACAACAAATCTTCTTTCTATCAGGTCCTGATTTTTTTATGGGCACGTCTAATATTTCCTCTTTAATAAAGCAATTAAACGAGTATATTTTACTACAACTCAAGAACTGTTTATACGATTTCGATAAATGAAAAATCAAGAGATTTGGAAAATTGTCTTCAAGTCATTTTCACATTATTTTTTATCTGTACCGCAATTCTGCAACTTTTTTTCATTTACTACCGATATCGTTAACTAACGAAAAATTTCGGTTGTTTTAACGATTTTGCTATTCTCTACTATAAGTTGACGAATATTTCGTCAGTATATTTTAACGCCGAATACCTATAGAATTGATAGAAACGTCACTATTTGAAAAACAAAAATTTTATAACTAAAATTGGATTTTTATTTAAAAACAAAACTATTTTCTTGAGAAAATGTAAAAATAGTTAAAATATTACTTAAAAGTGTGCAGATTGTCTTACATACCAATATGAGTATGTATGGTATGTAGTTGAAAATAATTGCGAAATTATTTTGGTGTTAAATGTATTATATTACGCCCATTCATTGAAAATTTGTGTTGAAATTAAAGAATATTTTTCATTAAAAAAAATTCTAAACTTTTACTCAAGTTTCATTTTTTAATAAAAAATAAAATTTTCACCAAAATTCAGCATTTTCACTAAAATTAAATTTTTTTCACACAAAAAAAAACTAAGGATTTTATTAAAACCAGTAATACTAAATCTGTTTCAAAATTGTAAATAAACACTAATTTTTTTCTCTTAATTTTTTTCAAATATTCAGTAAAAGGCTTTGATAAACGAAAACACAGTAAAACCTTTTACGTAAGGAAACGCACTTATTCATTATATTTTTCTAATTAAATTATTTATAAAACAGAGTTATAAAAAATTTTTATGATATATTTTAAAAGAAATTAACAATATTCTTATTGTTATGGTTTTACGACTTTTTTTTTTTGTTAGCTTACCAAAATTTATCTTTAACTGCCGATGTGATTAACAACAAAATCGGTAAAATTCGACTACATAATAGCTTAACGTGTGTAGTAAACTAACAAATTTTCGATACATAGCGACAAATTTTTGTCGTTAAAAAGTTACGGAATTGGGGTATTATTCAATAGCTATTCCGATATTATATTATATATATATATATATATATATATATATATATATATATTTGTGTTACACAAAAATTGTTACTATAGTCTTAAAATTCCTATTCACAAGATAAATTATAATAATTTTTGGTTTTCAAAATTAAGGCCTGGTATGTAAATAGTCATAAGGATTGTGACTCTCATAAAAAGACATTTTACTTGAAAACGAAAATATGAAATTATAAATAATTGTTGTCTTGCAAAAGCAAAATTGCATTAAAAATTCAGGTTATAGTCAGAAAAAGTAATTTTCAAAAATTTTTACCATATAACAAAAACAATTTCCTTACACACTTCCTGTACACTTTTGCATTTCAGGCATGACTATCCCATTACATTTAATGAAATTATCAGGGCAATCAAAAATATGCTTTTAAAATCAAAAAATATGCTCTTAAAGTATTTTTTGGTTTTTCTGGTAAAACTTAAATTTATCTACTTTCCCTTGCAAAGTATGATTTATATTTTACTTGCAATTCCAAAAAAATACATATGTATACATATTTGGATGGGTGAAATTGTTCTTATGAGAAAAAAAATCTAATCTTAGAAAATTATCATAGGAAACTAGGGGTATGAAATAAACATCTAGCTCTCTAACAGCGATTTAAAATTCATAGGTCCCATATATTTAGGCTAGGGAAAAGTTTAGATTTTTTCCCGAAATGGGTCTCAAGAATTTACAATTTTGAGCTTTACCTGTTGTTATAGTCCTCTGGAGGACTACTGTTTTTTGTGAATTTTTATTTCTTTATAGTTTCTTGGAGAAGTTTTCTTAGAATTCTTCGTAGATTACGTTTTTGCTTTACGCATTTTGACAAAAAACATTGACCTACTCTAATACTTATATATATTTTACACTTAAACATATCATATGATATAATTGTTATCACATACCAGTAAGTTGTAAAATTTCTATAAATTTATAATATAAAAATAAGAAGGAAGTTGCATTCGAAAAACATATATGACAGCAAAAAGAAAAGTGCTCGAAAAACATGCAAGAAATTATCTTGTGTGCGAAATACGTAAAATTTTTCTCATATATGTAAAATATGCAAAAATATACTATAAAATAAGAATATTCCATGAAAATATCACAAAATATCCAAAAATATGATGTTACAAATCGATATCAATATTCTTAAAATTTTAAAAGCTCATAAATAACTATAAATAACTAACTTAGTTCACTTGAAGCACAAAAAAAAATGATATTGCGTATTTTTGGTCGCCCTTGTATTTACATATGTAACAAACTTTGTCATATATTAACTTGATCAGTTCATCATCAACTTCATACGTAATTTCCATCTTTAAATAATTCAAAACATCTATTCCAACTTTGTAGTTTTAGAATATTTAAAAGTGTTTGAACTTGACTTTTTCTAAAACAATACCAAATTTGCAATTGTACAAAAACATGAAAACAGAGGTTCTCACGAAGAAATACATGTATGATACTCCTTTAACAATTGTTCACAACTCAAATTTTACTCCACAAAGCTGTTCATATTTACAATTTTACAAGAAAAAAAAAATTCATTACAAATATCAAAATAAATACTAATTATTAACATTTTGCAAAATATGTTTCCAACAGATAAAAATGCACATCTAGAATATTACAATCCAAATTCACATTTTTTTCTTTTTTTTTTTTTAACAAAAAAGTTTTATTTTTAAGAAACAAAATATAAATTTACAACCAATAATATGTATTATTAAAAATTTTAAAATTTAATAGTTGTTTATACATGCACAAAGTTTTTTTTGTTTAATCTAAAGCGAAAAATTTTACTTTTTGTCAATAAATTTGAAAACTCGTCCATAGTGGACGAACTTTATAAAAAAATTATATATATAATTATTATTATAAGGAACTCTTTATTAAATTATATAAAAACCCTAAGTACTAAATATTAAAATCTAAAACTAAACTAGAACACATACGAACGTGAGTGTCAACATGTCTTTTTCCTTATGTATAACAAATCCTTGATAAGAATGTGTTCTCTTATCTTCAACACATGTGTGAATAACAAGTGAATATGTGAATATATTTTAGATAAACAACTAAATATATAAAATAGCAAAAAAAGGCATGTTCAAGAAATTTGAACACCATCCTATTTTCATCTCAATTATGAAACTTGATGAGAAAGTTATTCCCACAAAGTTTCAGGACTTTTTCTGCGGTAGTACTTTAGATATATATGTTTTTTATTTTTTTTTTATGGATGTAACCTTTCCCCTGCTACTATCGAAAAGTTAGGTGGCCTATTTTACTTTCGGGGCTTATAGGATAATGTTGTGAAAATTTCAAGAAAATCGGATCAGGGGTTTTGCTGTATATAAGGTATAAACAAATTTTATAGATACAGATAGTGCTCCTAACGCATATCTGCAAACTTATACAACTTTTTGAAATTTTTGCAAATATCCAAAATACCATAGAAAGGTAAAGGTTAAAGAAATGTGATAATAATTTCTCGCGATCGTTAAAAAAAGTTCACGCACCAAACGCGGTGAAGATTTTATATTGATATTATTGTTTTTGGATTAAAAATATTGTAATATTCATAATATTCAAATTACATAATTTTTAGTCGGTTTGCTGCATAGTATTTGATCGATTCCCTATACAATCTCTATACCAGTAAGTTGTAAAATTTCTATAAATTTATAATATAAAAATAAGTAGGAAGTTGCATTCGAAAAACATATTTGACAGTGATATAAATATAAAAATTTATAAACAAAATAATTTATTTTTTTTTTATTTTTAACGGTATTTACCTCCAATTATCAAATGCCTCGACAATTTATAATGCAAATTGAAATGCAAAATCATTTGTCACAGAAAATTTATTTACAGAATATATATTTCGATAGTCTCCAAAAAATAGTTCTAACCCTGTTATACATACATATAGTTTACTAAAAAGACTTATCATTTAAATGGTAAATAAAAATATTTGTATTCATCATTTAAATTATTTTTAATTTGTCTTAAATACATAAATAATATTATGATAAATTTAAGTTAAATTTATTCAATATTTAATATTTTAGTATGTACTTAAATCGAAATATTGTAAACAACTCTTAACTACACAAATATCGATATAAACAGAAAAAAAACGGAACTTACAGATCTATGCCGCTGATGGGTCCTCAATGCCGACCTTTGGCGCGTTAAAGAAGCGTGTCGTACCTATAAATTTGTATATTATAATGAAAAAAAAAAAGTTGGGAAGAAATTCATATGTTTAAAAAGTTTAATTATTCGTCAAGAAAAAATAAAAACACTAGTACATATATAGTTATAATGAAGTTAGAGTGGTATACATATATTCGACTGTGAATCTTATCAACCATTTACCTTAGTATGCGCTAAAGTAGTTTGTTCAAAAACTATGTGTAAAAAACTTTTTTGGGAATAGATATACGAGGGCGGATCAATAAGTCCGTGACTTTTCGAACTTCCCTCGTAGTTATATGAAATGCAACAGTATCCCCATCAAGTACCACCTGTTAATAGACTATTGTCAAATTTTGAGCAAGTGTCGTCATTTCCTTTGCGTTTAACAGCTGTGGATGAAACATGGATCCATTACTGTACTCCGGAGACCAAGCTGCAGTCTAAACAATGGGTTTCTCCGGGTGAACCTGCTCCGAAGAAGACCAAGATAAGTTTGTCGGCCAATAAGGTAATTGGCAACAGTTTTTTGGATGCACGCGGAATAATCCTTACCTTCAAAAGGGAAAAACAAAAACGGCCAACTCATTAGACCGATTTAATGAGGATTTAAAAAGAAAACGACCCCATATGGCCAAGAAAAAAGTTCTTTTTCATCAAGATAATGCACGGATGCACACGTGCGCAGTCTTAACGGCAAAACTCTATGAATTGGGCTTCGCCATATTCTCCGGATTTAGCCCTAGTGACTACTTCCTATTTTCAAATCTAAAGAAATGGCTCGGTGGTAAGAGATTCAGTTCCAACGATGAAATTATTGACCAAACAAATGCCTATTTTAAGGACCTCGAAAAATCGTATTTTTTACGCAAAGTAAATGACGACACTTGCTCAAAATTTGGTAGTAGTCTATTAACAGGTGGTACTTGATGGGAATAGTGTTGCATTTCATATAACTACAAGGGAAGTTCGAAAAGTCACGGAATATATGTTAGACTGCTTCAAAACACCGACTTTCGAATTTCGACTTCATATTGTGCAAAATATTAGAGTGATCGGATGTCCTGAAGAATTTATATGGAAAAGTTTAACAGTTTTTTAAACAATTTAGCTTTTATAAACTATTTTTGCTTAATGTAAAGGAGTCGTAATCTAGACATACATAATTATCTACCAAACAAGATAAAAAGATCTTAAATCGATTAGAAAATAGTAAAGTAAACATAAATCCCCCATCTTTAACGTGTTTTCGACCACTTGTGTAAGGAATGTACAGACAGACAAATGTTTAATTTTTTGAGAAACGTTTAAAAAAATGCTATTTTTAGTCAAATTTCAACCATAATTACGGTAAAATAAACTTTCATTACTGCAGGATAATAGTAATCCCTTCTCATACTTCATTAAAAGACGTTGATTTTTGTTATGACTATTTCATAACCCAAATTTCATTTGTTTCTTAAACAAATTTCAAAAACGTCAAAATCAAGCTATGCTATTTTATAGATGTAGGAATAAATTAGCTTTTTGAATTTGATTTTATATATTTTGTATGTTTATTAAATAACTATTTTGCATGAACAGATTAAAATTAAAAATTATTATGAAAATTATTGAAAGCTAATATGATTAATAAATTTAACAATTACAAAATTAAAACCTAATATGTTTCTATATAATATTAAGTACAAAATATTTTATATTAAGAGTGCTCCTACAACTACTCCCCCTCCAAAAAATTTACTTCTAATAAATTAAAAGTAACTCTCTTTGTTCTTTTAGTATTGCTATTGTGTTTGTTTGAGTAATTATTAATATTCTCTGTTATTGCTGGTTTTCTAATCTCCAATTATTGTTAACATTTTTTCCGGTAATCGCAAATTTTGACCATATACCATTTCCGCAGGAGTAGCCTGTAGATCTTCTTTAATTACTGAACGAATATCGAGTAAAACAATCGGAAGTTCGTCATACCATGCTGTCGATTTACCTCTAGCCATTAACGCTGCTTTATGTTGTCTATAAAATCGCTAAACCATGCCGTTAGATTGAGGGTGATATGGAGATGTCGTGATTTTAAAACATCCTAACATTTCTGTTTTGGACGTAAATTGTCTGCCCTGATCGGTAGTTATGTTTGAAAGGACACCAAAATGGGAAATATAAGAAATATAATTTCTAATGAATGTATGTATATTTGACGTTGTGATGTCTTTCATAGGGTACGCATCTAGCCAACGAGTATGCAGGTCAATTATAGTCAAAATATATCGATGTTCTCGAGATACCGGTAAAGGTCCAATAATATCTAAATGTATATGTTCAAATCTCCCTTAGGTATCTAAACTTTTAACACTGGTGATTTATTGTGTCTAATTCGATTTTTGACAGTTAATATATTCTTTTGTCCTCGTATTAAATTCCTTGCTCATATTTGGCTAAAACTAGCGTTCCATTATTAACTTGCGTGCAGCTCTGATGACGCAGTCAATTTTCGCAAATTGACAGGGACATATGGTCTTGGTATAACCCAAAGTATACTCAAACCAAATATTTAAGTTTAAAACCGGAATGTTTAAGAATTTTAGATTTGGCTGTTTGTTTTTATCAGAAAGAAGTTCAGATAGATTTTTATCGTTTTCTTATTCATCAAAGAAAATCTTGAGATTAAGATCTGAGTATTTGTATGCTTCAATTTCAAATGTTCTGGATAAAGTATCAGCTACAATATTAACTTCACAACTTAAATGTCGAATATCACCAGTAAATTGGGATATATACTCCAAATGTCGGGTTTGTCTTGGGCTTCTCTCAGTCTTTGATTCTAAAGTAAAAACTAAAGGTGTGTGATCGATGTATACTGTATTTTCCTTCTAACAAATACCTAAAATTTTTTATATTTAAATATATTGCTAATAATTCACGATCGAATGTACTATATTTAGCTTCATAAGGTGTTATTTTTTTAGAAAATAATGCTAATGGTTCAGAAACTTCGTTATAAACCTGTAGTAAAACGCCACCGATGGCAGCATTTGATGCGTCTACTGTTAAAGTCAATTTTGCATCCTTATTGAAGTGATTCAATAAAACTAGCAAAAGATTCCTTAATGCATTGAGAGCTTCTTCGGTCCATTCTAAGTTTTTATTTTTACTTTTTAATAAATTAGTAATAATTGTGTGAAGAGGACTAGTAAATTCGGCTAACTTTGGAATGTGCTTATGGTAATAATTTACCATTCCTTCAAATTTCTGAATTTGTTGAACTGTTTTTTGGTGTTCAAAGTTTCTTATTGCTAACACTTTCTCTTCAGATGGTTTAGTGTCAATATTAGAGATATTGTGGCCTATATTTGAAACGCCGTACATACATTTTCCTGGTTTAACTTTTAGTCCATATTCACATATTCGATTAAAAACTTTCTCTAAAAGATATAAATGTTATTCTTCATTTTCAAATCCGCTGAAAGCCTCATTAATGAATCTCTGAAACGTTTGTGCCGAGTTTCGTAAACCAAAAGGCATTCTTTGAAATTCAAACATACCAAATGGAGTTGTTAAAGCTGTTTTTAATATATGTTCTTCCGCCATTGGAATTTGATGATAAGCCCATACTAAATCGTCGCTGCAACAGTAGATGATTTCAGTTTGTTGAATTTTCATTGCTGAAAGAGCAAGGTTGTTCACATTTCCTAGCTTGGTTACCAAATCTGTAGTGAAAACGGCATAACCAGTTTCTACTTTGGGAACGACCACGAAATATTGAATTACTTCTGTTATATCTTTTATACGGTGGACGTGAAGTCCGATTTTCTAATTCTTTTTTAAGAGAGCATACTTCAAGGGTTAATTTATTAATACTTTCACATAAATTATATGTTAAATGTTGTACCACTTGCTTTATATTTGAAGTTCTGGAAGGTCTGACACTACAAATTTCCCCATTGTAAATAATTTCCCACAATATGTCAGCTAATTGAATGAATTCGTTATAGTCACTAATATTTGATTTTGGAAGCTTACGCAGCCAAAATTTTGTTAACATATCCTGGCCAAAGTTACGACCGGCAATAAGGGGTAACGATCTATAATATTCCGATGGCTTTCTATCTCCCATATCACTATCTGAGAGTATTTTACCTAATTTAAAATTTTCGCTTAAAGAGTGACGTTCAACCAATACCTTTTTAAGATGACGATACCGATCGTTTGGAGTTGGATTCTGAATAACATTTAATACTTGTGGAAGAGCAGTTATAATATATTCATATTTGGTTTGGTCTGCAGTAATACCTTTTGTTGCAAATTGCATTTCAGCATGTACAAACCATGCATCTGGACAATTAGTCCAAAATTGAGGGAGCTCTACAGAGGAAGCACAAATGTCTAAATCTAACTGAGGTACACTATCGATAGACCGATTACTACTTAAATTTGAGTTTAAATTGTTGTCTAATTGTGAATATGTTAAAACCTGTATTTGCATATTAAAATGCGTAGAGAGCGATGAGTCATTTTATGAGAGAGTTTACAAAAACAATGTAAGGTAAAAATCTGTATTTGTTCCAATGTGAGCATGATAATTTAATTTGTATTTTCCAAAACACATTATATTTACATACTTATCATTTTCCCAGAAACACATTAAGTATGAAAATTCCCAGATATATTTATCACAGTTTATGATAACAGTTGTTAGTTTAGGATGTGTAATATTAAAGATAACACAAACCATGTCATAAAATAATCAATGGTACGCATGTGTGCGACCATGTTTATCACTATCATAAAATAATCAGTGGTGCGCATGTGTTTGACCACTAGATAGATATTAGTTCTAGTTTAGTTTTAAGAATTTTGTACTTAGCTCTTAAGATTTACATTTTTAATTAATAAAACAGTATTGTACATTCGCTCAACCAAAAAAGTTGTCTCCTATCTTCTACAGTATTGTATGGATTTAATAGTGCTATACTTAAAAATGTCTATGTCTAGATAGATATTTAACATTTATGAACATAAATTAAACAAATAAAAGTAGCAAATAAAATTTATAGCATAAACACTTATTCATGCATATTGACTTATCTTGCTGAAAATATGAATTTGATGAAAAATTCATCTACTCCAAGATGCTTGTTTCGATTTGAATCTTATTTTAGATGATGCTTATTTTGAACAGGATTTGTATTTTTGATACTGTTCTTGCAAATATTGTCTTAAACTCGTTTGTAAATATACACAAATTGTAGGACTTCTTGTTTTATTTTCATCAATTAATATTAAGAGCAGGATTGCCAATATTTTGTAGGAACAAATTAGCTTTTTAAATTTGATTTTATATATTTATTAAATAATTATTTTGTATGAATAGATTGAAATTAAAAATTATTATGAAAATTATTGAAAGCTAATATGATTAATAAAATCAACAATTAAAAAATTAAATCCTAATATGTTTCTATATATTATCAAGTACAAAGTATTTTATATTAAGAGAGCTCCTACAATAGACAACTCCACAAGAAATAAAAGTTAATAAGTTAGAGCGTTGTATTCTTTTAATCTTTTATACCCTTCACCACTTTACCAACAAATAAAAAGAAATAGTATGCCTTAATATTTTCACATTTATACTTAAAAAAATAATACAACTTTTCTTCCACGAGCAACGCTTTCTTAAAAAAACCACACACACACACACAACAACAACGTATTAGCACACATATATTTATATATTTTTGTATGGATATAAAAACGGACTGCATATACAAAAAACAACACACTAATAACACTATGCGACAAATGGTAGGGGTCAGTGATCGGGAAGGGTTCAAACAACCGGGGAAAGTTATATCGGTAAAAAAGAAGTTATACGTGTCCCGGCGTTTCGCTGGGTCACGTCTACGAATCGAGATATATCGATTTGAAGTTAGTAACTATCATATAGGGGAAATTGTGACCTCTGGTGGACTTTTTTGAACATAACTCGAGAACCACCAGTCCGATTTTGCTGAAACAAATTTAAAAAAATTAGGAATTACAATTCCTTTAATCTGCTCATACAACGTTTCGCTACATAAGCAACAGTTTCGCAGTTATAAATAAATGTATGAAAAAAAAAAACTATTTTTTGTCTAAAAAATTGAATTTTTTTATTTTTAATTTATCAAAAAATCCAAAACGGTAAAAAAAAGTGTCAAGTCCTATTACTATCACGTAAAGTCACATAACCCTTAAACAAAATGAGACATAGATCATGAAAATCGATGGATGCGTTTCACTTTTATTCACAATTAAGTGAAGGTATCTCATTTTGACAAGAATATTGATTTTATGTTTCAATTAATTTGGATAATATTTATTATATATTATTTATTATAATTATTAACACGTAAAATTAAAAATTATTACAGGTAATTATTACGTTATTACATAGATACATAGGTTATAAAAATCGATGAACGCAAAACTTATTTTCGTTTGTTTGCGCCCTTTACTTTCTTGCGTTCAGAGTCTGTATCGGATGAGGATCGGTCTTCATCTGGAAAAAATCAATTGTTTTTAATCAGTCAGTTAACTTAATTTTTGTGACTTACCCTCGGAGGAAACTCCCATTGTATATTCTTCTTCTGCATCTTCATTGTTGGGATCGTACGTCTTTTGCGATCACCAACAAATTTCAGCCACCAGCGAATCGAGCCTTTTGCCTTTATGTCGCGTTTCCATTGGCATTGCCACTTGATGGAAGCGCTCGCCATGTTCATCCGACTCTGAGGCTAGCTGCTTGCTGAAGTATTCGAGATGGTGATGCAAGAAGTGAATTTTGAGGGACATATTCACTCCAATTTTCTGGAGGTAGTGCAACATCTTGGTCACAAGAGCGGGGTAATTGTGTGCTCGTATGACTTTCTTCACTGCCCTCCACGCAAAGTAATCATTACCGTCTAAAGCACCTTTAAATTCCTTTGATTTCATGAGCTTTCGTATATCCGGCCCATTCAGAACACCTTCCTTCAATTTTGCTTCGCTGATTCGTGGGAAAATATTTTCCAAACAATTAAGAATTTTCGGTTGCTTCACAATGGCCTTGATGAAATTTTTTACGATTCCCAGTTTGATATGGAGAGGGGGCATGAGGACGTTCTCCATTGGCACCAGTGGATCATTTACGCAGTTGTGTCCTTTCTCCGTTGGATCTCGAGCAAGCCACTCATGCGTTTCGTATTGGTTTCCTTTATATCGGGTATCCCAAAGACACAAAAAACACATGTTTTTCGTATAGCCTCCTTGGAGACCTCTTAGCATCGCCACGACTTTCAGATCACAACTGATCCGCCACATGCGATCAGTGTAGCAAACTTTATCCAAAATTATTTTCATGGAATCGTATGTTTCGTACATGTCTGTGCTGTAGCCAATGGGAATGCTTGGCTTTTTATTATATTTATGTAGCAAAACTACTTTCAGGCTTGATTTCGAAGAATCGATGAACATTCGCCAATCAGCTGCGACATAATTAATGGCCATCGCCTCCATCAGTCCCTTTATATCGTGGCAGTAAACAAATGTGTTCCCTTCGTTGAGTGTGTAGTACCGTTGGAATAGCAATTGTCGTCTTCGATATCCGGTGACTTTGACATTAGGCTCTAAATTGTTGCCTTCTTTCAAAAGCTGGGCAAGATTTTCTGCTTCACGTTGAGAAAGGTTTAATTCTGCAACAATCTTGTCCATTCTTGCTTGTGATATTGGAATTATTTTGTTCGATGGGCCAGCTTCTGGTGTTGGTTTATAGGTGAAATCCGATTGATCCATTGTTTCAATAGAAAAAGAAGTTTCTCTATCAGAACTTGGAAGCGGTGGAATTGGTATTTCATCCGAATGCAGTAGAGGTATTTGTGCACTTTTAACAGTTATGTAAACTCTTCATTTAAGGCCTTTACGATTTACTCCACATATTTTGTTTGCCCAAGCGTAACAGTTGTCGAAATTGTGCTCTCCTGGATCAGTTCAAATCATTGGTACACCAAAACGAAGTGAACTGCGTTTCCCTTGGATCCACATATTAAGACCATTGTAACACGTTTTACAAATTTTGTCTGGGACCCACGAAACGCCGCGAATTATTTCGCAATCAAAATAAAGTTTAAAAGCGCGCTCCACTTGCTCAGTGAGTAATGCAGCATTTGTTGAAAAAGCTCTTTTGCCACAAACGTAACAAAATAAATTGATATTTTCTGAACTATTTGCACTCATTTCGGTTTTATACTTTTATTACTTTTTCGTCACTTTAAAAAACCCGTACTTTACGCGTTCGGAGACACTTGTTGAATGACAAAAATCGATCAGTGAACGCCTATAAATACTACGTAAGTTTCAATATTTTACTGAGAGGTACTTATGAATTCGCGCATCTTTTAAGGGTGGCTATAAACCTGATTCGTGTGCGTTTTGAATTTTTCGAAACGTTCTAAAACATGACTACTCATAAATGTGGGTGCAATTTGTGTAAAAAAATCATGCAGGTAGCCAACGGAAAAAACCCAAATAATTAAAAAAGTGCACTTTAATTTTTTCCTTTTAATTGTCCACGCACATTTATGACCGTTTTTTAGTTTGTTACCGCTACCATAAAAATCAAATAACCTTTTGTTTATTCCTTTTTTTTTTTAATTCTGACAATCATGAAAAAAGTCATCAATGTTTTTTCCAAGGAATTTTGAGCATATCTCGAACAAATTTTTTAAATTCATACCTTCACTTCATTGTGAATAAAAGCGAAACACGTCCATCGATTTTCATGATCTATGTCACATTTTGTTTAAAGGTTATGTGACTTTATGTGAAAGTAATAGGACTTGACACTTTTTTTTACCGTTTTGGATTTTTTTATGAATTAAAAATAAAAAAATTCAATTTTTTAGGAAAAAAATAGTTTTTTTTTCATACATTTATTTATAACTGCGAAACTGTTGCTAATGTAGCGAACATTGTATGAACAGATTAAAGGAATTGTAATTCCTAACTTTTTTTAAATTTGTTTCAGCAAAATCGGACTGGTGGTTCTCGAGTTATGTCAAAAAAAAAGACCACCAGAGGTCACAATTTCCCCTATATGATAGTTACTAACTTCAAATCGATATATCTCGATTCGTAGACGTGACCCAGCGAAACGCCGGGACACGTATAACTTCTTTTTTATCGATATAACTTTCCCCGGTAGTTTGAACCCTTCCCGATCACTGACCCCTACCATTTGTCGCACAGTGTTATGGACCGATATTCATGAAATTTGGCACAAAGATTAAATATTGCTATATTTAAGGCATTTATGATCGTTAAACCTCTATTCCGGGAGGACATTTGTATGGGGCTAGGTGAAATAATGGACCGATCGTGATTGAAATTATTTTGCATCTAGAGCTGTCTATCTTAAGATATGTAATGAGAAAAAAATTTGATTTGGTGGAAGCTATCTAACTCTATGAGATTGCGTACATACACAGTAAAAGGTTTATTGAATGCCAATGATTTTCGTTTTCATTTTAGTAAGTTATTGCAAACAAATGTTGATTCCCAGATTATCAAATGGTCAATGCCATATTTTATCGATGCCTTCCTAGACTCTCCCATGGAAATTTGTGAAATTTCTTCCGTTTTAAAAAAACTTAAATATAGTAAACCTCCTGGTCAAGATGGAATCTGTTATGAATTTTATAAAAATGTTCCTAATTCTTTTCTTTTTCTATAGAAATGTTATCCGTCTTTAACAAAATATTCCAAAAATCGATACTGATTCCTCTCTTCAAAAACGTTGATCCTAATCGTCCATCAAACTATCGCGTGTTATCGCTAATTAATACCCTATGCAAAATATTGAATACCATTTTACTAAATCGTTTAAAGGATTGGATCGATCGTAACATGATTTTAACTGAATTTCAAGCCGGTTTAGAAAAAATTATTCAATCGTTGACATCGTTTTCAGCCTCGTTAATATTGTGTATCTAAATAAAGCCAACAACAAGAACACACATGCTTTCTTTGTTGATTTTTCATGTGCTTTTGATACAATTCCTCGTAATAGTTTATTCTACGAGCTCTCGTGTCTGGGTTTGTATTCTAAGATAATAAGAACTTTACAGCACATGTATGAAAATACTGAAAGTTATATCTGGGATGGAAACTGTTATTCAGATCCTTTTTCTGTCGAAATAGGTGTAAAACAAGGTTGTATATCAAGCCCCCCGATTATTCTCATTATATATTAATGATTTGGTAGAAGAGTTACCTGGAGGAGTAAATATTGCAGACGTTATTTGTATGGGGCTAGGTGAAATAATGGACCGATCATAACCAATTTCAATAGGATTCGTCCTTGTGTCATGAAACTTCTACGTGCCAAATTTCATTGCATTATCTTCAAAATTGCGAAGTACACTTCGTGCACAAGGTTTACATGGATAGCCATCCAGCCAGCCGCCCGACCAGCCAGACGGAAGGACGCACATCTTTAGATGGACTCAAAAAGTTATTCTGAGTCGATTGGTAACTTTAAGGTGGTTGTTGGTTGCTTTTTTTGAACGTTACAAACATCAGCACAAACGCATAATATCCCAACCACCTATTTTGGTGTGGGGTATAAAAATACCTTTAATACGAGTATATAGGTTTTCTAATCTAGTAACTGTGTTCCTTTTATAAATGATGTAGTACGATTAGCAAATATTCTTTTATTTATATGAAAATGTATTTAGTTCATTGAAATAATTATGAATTCAGTTTAATATTCTGCAGACATCATAAAACGTAATCGTATGTTTTTGAAATACTATTGGGAAGTATTTTTAAAGTTGTATACTTACATATATATATATGCTTTATAAAAATACAAAAGTTCGGAAGAAACACGAACGACTGTGATTTTATTTTTTTTTTTTACATTCCCTATTCACACTAGGTTGATTCAAGCGCGGATTTAGTCCCAAATAAAAAAAAATTGAAGAGACGTCGACCAAGTATGAAAACATCTACAAAAGATCAAAATCAACATATTGCGAGTGAAAATTACAAGGTGAGCAATGTAAAACCACTAGTATTTTTTGAATCGAAAAATCTGGGTAAAAGACAGATTAAGCGATTGTGGCTTATCCAATGCTTAACCTGTAAAGAATATGGTTCGAATAAGGCCTATAGTAGATTATTGCATGTTTATGATCCTTGTGAAAAGCACAGATCATCTAAATGTGATAAATCTAAAAGTAAATCTAAGTTGAGAAACCGCTCGAAGAGAAAAAACATGGTTGGGGTATTATTATTATAATATTATGTTCTCAGAAATAGTAGAAAACAAGTTATAGTTTATATTAATAATATATTGTTCATGATGGTAATGCTTATGTTTAAGCTTTATTATATTATGGCTATCCCAATTAATTACTTTAATATGGTTGCATTAACATTATATTTTTTATATATACAGAACAAATTATGACCGTGCAAAAATATTTCTATTACTTTAAAATGTTGAAAATAAACATAATATGATGTTAACTTTTTACACTTAGACATACCGTTTTATGGTTGCCACCCCATTACGCTCACCTTTATTATTAATAATGGGATACTTTTTATATGTCTTACGTTTAAATTTCTGATTAAAAACACATCTAAGCACAAAGATAGTACATGGTATTAGGGGAAATATAAGCTATTTTTATTCGAAGCCACGCCTATTTTTTACCCCTATATACGTTTGTTAAGATTTATGTATTTTATAATTAATATAACCAAAAGAAGTTTAAGAAGAAATGTTTATGCATATTTAAATTTGTGAGATTTTTTTTATTTTATCTTTTTACAGTATTTGTAACCAATGAAGCAGCAAATGAAACATGGGCGAGTATAAGCGCGTATAAACCCGATTTTTCAAAATGCATTCTTTGCATAATATTGCTTTTGTAACCAAATTACATATATTTATATAAGGATAATTTAAAAAAATCCGTATATTTCACTGAAAAAATTACTCTAAAGACACGATTTTATGGATTTTTTATTTTTTCATTCTAATTTTTATTTGGATTTTTAGGTGTTTTTGAATAAATGTAGTACAATCCATTACACAGTGTGGCAGAACCGAAATAATGGAGGAATGGAAATAAATCTGTAACTTCTGATCGGCTGGTTGCATTTTCAAGAAATTTGGTATAGGTGTAGCAGAGGAGTGTACAATGTTAAGTTTGGTAGGGGGCACAACACACCACTCAGGGGTGGAGCTGAGGTGGCTCAAAGTTAGGTACCTCTAACATAAAATATTTAATCACTTGCCAAATTTTTCTTTCTCGTTCGATTTCAAATATTTTTATATATTGTTGTAGGCCTATTTATCTCTTATAGTTTTCGAGTTATTTGCGTTTGAACTTTTAAGCACCATAATTTTGCATGTTCTTGGTCCTGTTTTTTTCATAAACATCCTAGAATTTCTGATCGATTTTTTTAGTTTTTTTCTTAACTAGTTAAAGAACAAAATTATTTATTGAATAAAAAATAAACGATTTTGAATTTGAAAATTGCAAAAGACGACTTTTTGTGTTTTTTTAGCCGAAAAAGTATCAACACTCTTTTTTATCTAAAATAAAATTTTCTTTAGCAACATATAATAATTTTGCACTTTTCTGAAAGGTAACTTCACAGAGATGACTTTAAGATAAAAAACAAGCCCAATAACTCAATTGGTCATGGTACATACCCTCCCGAATTCGAACCATTTTATATGAAAGTTTTGATTTTAGACCATATTTTCTCAAATCTCAAAGCACGAACCGACAAGCGGAATATATTTTAAGAATCTTCAATAAGTTGTTAAAAGTTTTAAATCAAAATGTCTATTTTAACTTAATCAATATTATTATTTTTGGTATTTATCATCTTCCTTAATAAATATTATATTTCTAATACGATTTTTTATTACTTATTTACATTAAATTTATCTAGACAATTTTTCTAATAGTTTAAACTTATACTACTTATTTTCTATAAAATAAGCTGTTGTATCTGCATACATATCTAAAAGATAATAAAGATCCTTCAAGTCTTCAGTATTTTGAGTTGATAAAGGCTCATAATAACAATAGGCTATTAAAAATATCCTGGTTTTGTGACGTTCTGAAGCATTTCCTGGAGCTGAATAATTGAACGTGCTTAAAATCTCTGTTTCTTGCTTCTTGAGCCTCTTCTGTAAGCTCTCCAAGTGGAAGAATATTTCGTTCAATTATAATTTCGCCATGGCACAATACTTTATGTACTGTTGGTGTTATTTCTTTCCATGGATATAGAGAAACAAGTAGTTTAGATATTTCTGTTGAATATTCACCAAATCGAGCAGAGTTAATTTTGTGCTTACTATTAATTGCCATTAAAAGTATGTTAGTCCTTTCAAGTAACTCTTTATTAATACCAGTTATTTTAGATGTAGCTTCGAAATTTCCGAAAAACCTTCTTGCTGTGTTTCCATCATTTGTACTACCAGCAGTCGGCAGAGGTTTGTCGATGTTTAATCCCGTCTCTTCTGTGAATTCAACCTGGATTCTACTTTTCTCAGATAATTTAACTATTTTTAAATTCTCGTTGTTTCTAGTAGGTTTTGTTAAATCTTCTGTCACATTTCTTTACTTTAAATCATATGCTATGTGCAGAAAATGCTCCATGAACCATATTCTGGCGTGAAGTGGAGGTATTCCGAAAGACAGAAATTCTTCATTAATACTGCTTGCTTCACCAATATCCGAAAATTGTGATTTCGTCTCATCACATAGTGAATATCTCCAAAAAGAAGATGTTTCCATAATGGCATTACTAACCTTTCCATCAATCATTGTTAGACTAAGTTGAATGGATATGTATTGGTTTATGCTTATTGAAAGAGGTTGCAAATCATTTATTTCATCTTTAATATATTCCACTAAATCCTTTGTTGTTTTCTTCGACTCCCTTGTGTATTCGAACCAAATAGGTCTGCAAAAATGTTTTGATCCTGGAGTGGTGTTAAGCCATATATCTTCAAATGAGTTTTTACACTTTGATGAAGATTGCTTTAAGGAATAAGATTGCATTCTTAATGGCACCAAAGATGCTATAAAAACGCTTTTATAATCCGCCATTTCCTTACCTCCACTAGCATTCTTGTATTCAGGAAAGGCTGATAGTCCGTCACAACCCCACTTACACATTAATACAACGTCGCTGTTATTTACTTTTTCCAACTGATCTGTAGAAAAATCTGCAACTATCCTGGTAGGTGTATTCTCAAGCAAAGAAGATAGTTCTACACATGCTTCCTTTTCGGTAACGGAAATAGATGGTAAAATAGTTTGCTTTTTTTTCTTGAATATCCTTGTATGATGGTAGAATTGAATGTCCCTCTTCAAGCAGAGCTTTTCTTAAAATTTGATGTTTGTTTCGGCTGAGGTCCAGTTCAAGCACTAAAGCAATTGCTTTTTCCTCTGTAAAATTGGATTGTAATGTTGGAGTAGGTACACTTTCGGCAATCCGTTAAAGACGTTTTGGTGATACAGTTGGCAGTATTTCAGCAATATTAATTGCTTATGGACCAGTATTTTCTTTTTAGATCTTGTACTTAAATCATCATAGGTCTTGCAGGGTGCTCCAGTTGATATTTTGCACGCCGATATTTCTGTATCAGTATCCATCCATTCGGAATGTTTTATTTATAATCTGTTAGTACGCTGATTCAAGGACTTCATTTTTACATCATACAACTTTAAAAAGCTCTCTATCTGAGATTTACCAATGACGTCGACTTTTGCATGATATGTAGTTTTTATGAATTCTATTATAGCTTCTAAACGATTAAGATCATTTTTGGATAAACTCCACAGAACACAACACAATTGTTCATGTTTCAATGTAATCATCATGGTAATCAACTTCGTTATGATGTTGATAAGGATTAGCTGCGCATTTATATATATCTATTAGATATATCGCACAGGTATATATATTTTATTTTTGGTATTCTGTAAATTTTCATTAGGTAAAATATCTGAAAAAGTCTGGAAGAGTACCTATACCGAATTCATTGATATTATATGTTGCTGTTAGGTATCACCGGAAAGGATACTACCTGTGCATTGTCTCTAGCTCATAAAAATATAGATTTTGAACCATCAGTAATAGATAAATGCTGCAGCTAGGTATTACCGGAAAGGATACCTGTAAATTGCCTTTAGATCATAAATATATAAATTTTTAACCATCAACAATAGATAAATACATTTGTTAAATTTAGGAAAACACCATTAGTGTAAACTAATAAAATACTTATTGATTAAGTTAAAATAGACATTTTTTGTTTGTTTTGTTATTTTAAATTCATTAATAGAAATATATGAATGCTTAGAAAAGAATAAAGATTTACTTAAATTTGGGAAATGTGGCACCCCTATTAAAAATAAAAAATATTTATTAATTATTTTTATAAAAATATTTTGTGTATAGATATTAGTAAAAGTATACACAAATATTCATAATTTTCTAAGTAATTATTCACGCAAAGCTAAAGGCAAAAGTTGCAAGTTTGTAAAAATATAGTCATATATACATTAATTGGAAATATAAAAGTTTAAAGGCGCATATTTCTGAAATGAGGCATGATATTGACTTGACTCTTTTTGCAAAAGATCGGAAATTATATATGCTAAAGGATAGGCTTAATTTGGAATACATATTTTTAAAATTTCTTTCGCTATTTAGAAATAAACCAAACAAAAGGCCCAATTTGGGATTTTTGGAGAAAATACAAAAATTTTTTTTAAGATATCTTTATAAACAAATATGTTTTAATTGTAATAACATATTTGTTTATAAAGATATCTTAATGAAATTTGCAGGAAATGTGGATCTTATTAATATAAATAAAAGCACGTTAACCAAATTTCAATCAGGGGTAGGGTTTTCCTGAACTCCCAAATAAACTAATCAAAATGCCCAAAAATTTGATTTTTTACATTTTTGGCTATAGAATCCACATTTTTCCGAAGTCCCGTAGATTTTGATTTAAAACTATTAACAACATACTGAAGATTCTTAAAATATATTATGCTTGTAGATTCGTGCTTTGGGATTTGAGAAAATGTGGTCTAAAATCAAAACTTTCATATAAAATGGGTCGAATTCGCGAGGGTATGTACCAGGACCAATTGAGTTATTGGGCTTCTTTTTTATCTTAAAGTCATCTCTGTGAAGTTACCTTTCAGAAATGTGCAAAATTATTATATGTTGCTAAAGAAAATTTTATTTTAGATAAAAAAGAGTGTAGATACTTTTTCGGCTAAAAAAAAAACACAAAAAGTCGTCTTTTAGGCAATTTTCAAATTCAAAATCGTTTATTTTTGGACTCGGTAAAGATATCGACTTCAAATTTTCTTTATTCAATAGATAATTTCGTTCTTTAACTACTTAAGAAAAAACTAATAAAATCGGTCGGAAATACTAGGATCTATATGAAAAAAACTGGACCAAGAACATGCAAAATTATGGTGCTTAAAAATTCAAAAATTTTTTATAGGTCTTATCAGGGCCTACAACAATATACAAAAATATTTGAAATCGGACGAGAAACAAAAATTTTGCAAGCGATTAAAAATTTTTTATGTCAGAGGTACCTAACTTTGAGCCCCCTTAGCTCCGCCCCTGGGGGGATTGTTGTGACCCCCTTCCAAACATAACATTGTACGCTCCTCTGCTACGCCTATACCAAAATTCATGACAATCCAGCCGGCCGATCAGAAGTTACAGATTTATTTCCAAAAAATTTCGATTCTGCCCCACTGTGCATTGCAATCATGATTCTTGCTATGTGGTGTCTACACTTGATAAGCTTTTATATAAGTAATGGTAATATCGTTATAAACAAGAATTTTATAAACCGTTGCATAGGGAAATAAGATAGTGAAATTTTAATAACGCTTCACGTTATGAGCATTAAAAATTTATTTACATAAAAGTTTCAAAATGTATTGAAAAACGGAGAGTACAAAAATTATATAGATAAAAAGTATATTAAGATATGGTTTTGAAAAAAATGGAAATGTGTACTTTTGGTTAGCAAATTTAAATTAAGTTTTTATAAAATTAAAAAGAAAAGAAAATTTTATCCAATGCCTAAAATAATTTAAAGGCAAAATTTTATAAAAACTTTATTAATGCAAATATCAGAAGCTTGTTGATTTTAACATCTTTCAATATATTATTAATTTTATTACACTTAGGCCCCGATTTGTGTCGTTTCGCTTTGCGTCACTATTTGATATTTGAATATTTCGGATTGTCGCTGCGTTTTCGATTTGCGTCGATATATGCAAAATATTTTTTATTTGGAAGCTAAAGTAGCTTAAGTAACTGTATGTGAAAACTTTATTGATTGGTTGATTTTCTAATTAAATTATGTTTTTAATTAGAAATTTAAATAGAATTTATATAAGTATTTTAAATTCACCTCTGTACAAAGAATACTCCTTTTCATTAAAGATTAACTTCTTTTCTGTTTAAATTTTTTTATTCTTGAACCAATTCTTAAGAAAACAGTGTAAATTCCTATAAAATAGTGACTCGGTGGTTTGTGTTTCAGTTTGCATCGCAATTCTCCGGTCACCATTAACGACGCACACCGGAGCCTTAGGTATTGAAAATGTTTAAAAATGGTCGTGCAAAAGTTCCACCAAAAATTCTAGGTAGCGTATACTTTTGTTGACTGTTTGTTCAAAATGTTACGCATTTCATATTACCGCTATAAATTAATTTAGTAGTAATGTGAAAAATTTAAATTCATAGATTTTTTTTAATAGGCGCTAAATGTACATAGCTTATGACTTTGTCTGTTTTTAAACTTTTTGAAAATGAACGAGGAAGCTTACATTTCAGGCTAACAAAGCAAAAATTCTAACGTTAATGGTAGAATTTATTTACAAAATATATTTTTATAAAGCAAATTGAAATAACCCAGCAGAGCATAGCCGCCACCGCCGACAAAAATCTTCTTTTTGTAAAAATATTTTAAAAATTAAACTTTTTTATACTTTAATGCAGTAGTTGCCATTTACGTTGTATTCAAGTAGTTATAAATCAACCAAGTATTTTTGATGACTTATAATTGATTATTTTTGATGTTAATACTGTAAAAAATAATATTTACAGTTGCTAATACATTGTAGTACAATTAAGGTCCAAAAGGTATAATTTTTTATTCAATTTAGTACAATACCAAAAATGGATTTTTTTCAAACACTTCATTTTTTTTAATATTTAAAAATAAAATCTTAGAAAATATAAGAATTATGTATATTCTTTAATTCCGAGAACTATTTGTATTGAAAAGTTTCAAGGTACAAGAAAATTCTAGGTAAAGAAATTTTTCGATATATTTACATAAATAATTCTATTTACAATCAAAAGGCAGGTGATCTTCTGTTCCAGAAGAACTATGATACACTAACTTTAAAGTGATACATCTTACCTGGAAATGTTGAAAAAATTATAATGGAATTCGGTACTTTGCATTTGTTGAGGCATTTGATTTTCTTCATATTTTTGACGTTCCTATTGTATGGATCCTTTTCCATACAAATATTTCTCGAAATTCATGACCATCAATGATTCTTATATTTTTTTTCCGTTTATAACTATTAATAACTCTCTCTACTCAACTTTTTTTTTCAATATTTTAACAGAACCGTTTGCATCTGAGACGATGTACCGTTATTGGGATAATATTAAGGGATATAAGTTTTGTAAAGGTTTATAACAGAGACCAAAGATAACTGGTCCATATATCAAAATCACATAAATTGCCACTTATTTAACAAAAATTTGATGTTTACTACGACAATTGATTCTTATCAAAAAAAATATGTTTAAAATAACCTCATCTTGATTTTAAATTTCTTTTGCTATTTAAATTCACTCAAACCATTTATATAAAAATTTTTCATATAAATCACACTTTCAGTGATTTAAATTACAAAATAAATTTATTAATTCTAAATAGTACAAAATAACCGCAATAACAGAAGTGGACTGGTTTATAATTAAATGATTGCGAATAATATTTGGAATTAAACGTTTTATTTCTAATTTCATACTCAGTATTGTATAAAGTTCAAAAAGTGCCATTAAAAGAACAAAAAAGGACCAAAAAGTTCCTTTACACATTTTCTCATGTAGTCATACATGAATAAGTACTATAAATTCACTCATTCAGGGCAATATATATTCACTAACGATATTTTATCCAATTTCATGTTTCTAGGCTCAATACTGCAAAAAGTAGCATTGGGAAATTGAATAAGCACTAGGGTTGTCGATTATTCGGGGTTTTACGAAAACCGGTTTTCGTATAGTTTGAATATTTGGAAATTCTAAAAAACCGGTTAAACATTTCAAAATTAAAAAAGTAAACCCGGTTTACTTTCTAAATTTTAAAACAGAAAATAATATATTGTGGGGACTTTAATTAAAATGTTTAAAGAAAAAAGCATCTTAAATTTTCTATACGTCAATAGTGAGTTAGTAGCAAGGAAATCAAATCATGTTTTTTCTATTAATATTGAAACTTAAGAAATCTAATAATTTAAAAAAATATTTTTTTATTTTAAGATTAATCAGAAACTAAAAATGCTTAAACATTTTTTTCTAACTGAATCAAGTACTTAGGTGCTCAAGAAGTATTTTCCCAATATCTTGACTAAAAATTGAGTTTTTCATAGGTTGAAATTCAATAAATATAGGATTTAATTGAATTTTAGTTCTTTTACACAACATTTGAAATAAAAAATTATGCAAGCAGTGTAATGATTTTTTTTTACTGAATGAAACTTTTTACTTTTATTTATTATCCCTTTCTCTAGCCTTTTTACAATAATAACTATAAACTAGATTTAATAAGCATCAGATTGAGCCAAAGTTTGTTTAAATCGGACAAATAAGACCGAAGATATATATGTATTTGAATTTCATGTATTTAAAAAAAAAAATGTTTCAAAAATTTTTTTAGAAAAGTTTTGTTTTCTCCCTACACATACATATACTTGTTGAAATATTAGAAAAATAAGAAGGGCTAAGAAAATATTTGTTGCACTTTTTTTTAAACATTGTGGAGTTTTTGAACTGGATCCAAATATAATTCTTACGTATTTATATTGAACAAAAATAACAGAAATATATATTTTATATTAATAACAAATTTTACCATTAAATGCGAAAAACTACTCAGTCTTACCTGATTCTAAAATCGCTTAATTGAATACAACAAGTTCATGGAATTTAAGTGAAATTTCGTATATCTATGCACCGTTATTACTTGGAAATTAAGAGTTGCACATATTTTTATGCATAAATTTTTACTTAAGATTAATAGAAAGCAAAGAAAAATAAATTAACATATAAAAGTTCATATATTTTGCAGTAATGAATGAAAAATGAACCCCAAATACTACAACAAATTTTAACAATATGCAAGCAAAAACTTTACTTACCTTGTAAATGAGCAAGTAATGTTGGAAAAATATAGATACTATATACTTTTTGAATGAATAACTATTTATTTTTGGTCGATTTGTTCAAAAATTCACAAGTTATTAATCAAATACCACAAAGAGGTGAAATGTAAGTAGCTATTTTTCATTTGCAATTGTAATGACTAATACTTACTAAGTAACGTATGTAATAAGTACTTCCCATTACTAAAATTCAAAAAGTTTGATATTATTATGAACTATATAGAATTTGGCGCAAGGAAATTATACTGAACAGGATGGTTCAAGTTTATATGTATATTGGCCATAACAACGAAAGACCTGAGATGTATTTAAGCTTACTCTAAAAAAAACTTAATAGGAAAGTTTTGTTTCGTTCTATGTTATAGATAATTCACAAATTATGGTATCTAGAGATAGGTACAAAAGTTATTTGGCTATTGTACAAAAGTCGTACAATGTCCAATCTAATGAAGGTTATTTTAATCTTTTTGCCTATAACTAAGCCATTTGAAGACTAAGAGTATAGTAAACACATTATACTTATAAGTACATATATGGGAAATTCTCTCTGTTTAATTTTTAGGGTTCGAAAAAAATCTAATATTTTTTTTAAAGGCACATTAAGCTAACATTCATACTTTGAATTTGTATTTATATTTGAATTAGTTTGTTTTGTTTTTTTATATAAATACTAAAAATTTTTGTTTTTCATTCATCAATAAAACTTTAAATCGTTTACAAATATTTCGGTTTGTCTTTCAATTTTTTACATTTTGACTATGGGCCCAGACGTTTAAATCTTCAAGAATAAGTATTGTGTTGTTCAGCCATTTAAATATCCGAGACTATTGTACTGTTAATAAATTTATTAAATATGACATCGCCATTTCTACGAATTTAGAAGTTAGATGGACGGAACTATGATTCCTGGCATGTGCATATGAAGAGCGTTTTAATACATAATGGATTTTGGAAGTATGCCAGCAATCAATTGTGAGCCTAGTTAAAATGAGAAACAGAAAGCAGATTGGGGAACTAACGACAAAAAAGCGAAAAAGCAGGGAACTCAATTGAATTACATTAAAAAATGCAAACAATATTCTGAGGCATGGAACAAATTAGCCGAAGTGCACAAACCCAAAGGACATATTCAGAAGGTAATGCTATATAAACGTCCGATGAATTTAAAAATGGATGACAACGAGGACATGACCCAATATTTGAATAAATTTCAAGAAATAATCGAAGGACTTGCTGTTGTCGGTATTGAGCTTCAAGAATTAATAGTGATTGTACTTCTATCAAGTTTGCCAAAATTGTATGAACCGTTTACAATTGCGATGGAAACTCGTGATAATGTACCGTCATATCACCTTTTAAAACTGAAATTGTTGGAAGAAGGTAATCGTCGAGACAACATGCAGCAAGATGCCGAAGTGGGTGGAACACAGCAAGCTTACGAATCACGTTCCAATAAAAAAAGCTAAAAACTGGAACGGAAAAGGAGCAAAAGAAGGCAAATCAGTAACTGGTAAATCCTACAATTGTGGTCGTAAAGGCCATTACGCACGAGACTGCCGTGCTAAGAAACCAACGTCTCACATGTGCAGCGATAGTAAAATATTTAAAACCCTTTAGCAATGTGATAAAAAATTTTTTCTTGCAGCCGGTAAGTTTATAACTGCTACTGGATGGAGTGCAAATAAAGGAGAGATGGTTATATCGCAAAAAAAGCTTACAAAGAAGAAAACTTATTTGTGTTGTGTTAAAAATCCAAACAACGTATTTTTGTAGTAAGTAACAGTGACATGTTGTGGCACTATTGTTATGGCCATTTAAACTTTAATGATTTGAGTGAAATGTGTTGGAGTTAATTCATTCAGATGTGTGTGGTCCGATAAACGTATCGTCAGTAGTTGGTTCAAAATATTTTGTCACCTTCATTAATGACAAAACAAGAAAAGTGTTCGTATATTTCGTGAAGTCAAAGAGCGAAGTATTCGAAAAGTTCAAGATTTTTAAACAGCAAGTTGAACGCCAAACCGGAGAAAAGATAAAAATTGTCAGGAGTGACAAAGGACGTGAGTATCTTAATGCCTTTGATTTATATCTTCAGGAACACAGTATTATGCGCCAGTTGACGGTAGCATACACTCCGCAAGAAAATGGTGTTGCCTAACCTGCAAACCGTACGTTAGTGGAGATGTCCCGATCGATGTTAGTACATACGCAACTGAACAAAAATCTGTGTGCGAAAGCCGTTGCTACAGCTGTCTATTTACGAAACCGTTCTTCTACAAAAGTCTTATCGAACAAGACGCCATAAGAAGCTAGGTATGGAAGAAAACCAAAAGATAGCCATTTAAAAGTTTTTGTCTAATGTGCAGTAGCTTTGATTAAAAGTTTGACGCGAGAAGTAAACAGTATGTTATGGTGGCTATTCTCAAGTTGCGAAGGCGTACATATTGTATGATGAAGAATCTCGTAACGTTATTGAGAGTCATGAACGTTTGAAGAAGGATCTAATAGTACTCATGAATGTGAATTCAATAAAGACAGCGAAGAATTTGATGCAAACACAATTACCAATAGCAACAGAAAGGAACAAATTCAGTCGCAGGAAGATAATTTCGAAACTGAAATGCAGATTCTTAAGGAGAATTCCAATGCCGTAGATAATAGGCAAGAAGCGCTAAAAAGAGGAAGAGGTCGTCCTAAAGCAATATGTTGCAAGAATTCTCAAGAATGGAGGAAAGCTATGAAAGCCGAATTTAATTCTTTAAAGAAAAACAAATCTTGGGATGTGGTTGAATTACCTGCTGGAAAAAAAACCGATTGCATTTTTTCCAGCAGCTAATTTAACCAAATGGGTATGTGCCATTAATACTACTAAAGATGGAGATATTCAGTGATATAAAGCAAAGCTAGTGGCAAAGGGCTGCAACCAGAAATATGGAATTACGCTAACATTCGACTGTTATTCGCCATAGCTCATTCTCGTGTGAGTTGTTGAATTGTGCGGACGTGTTTTTGAAATCGTTGCGGTTGATTAAACAAGTTTTCGTGGATTTAATAGTGTTAGTGAGTGTTTTTACATAGAGTGTAAAGTGCCTTTCTGTGTTGTTGTTTTTGAGACTCCGGTGACAATTTGTTAGAGATGTCTCAAAACATCTCCGACAGAAAGTAACGAAAGTTGACGACTGGCTCTGTGCCTGACTTTTGATTTGAATTTTTGCTATCTGTTTTGACTGCCCCCTGGTGCTGATTGGATTGTTGACGACCTGGTTTGTACCCTGATTATTACCATTGCTCGTCTAGTGAGCTTACATTTTAGTAGACTAGTTTTTTGAGTAGTCCGATGCCGTCAGAACGACGCCGGAAGAAGGGAAGGGCGATGCGTCCGACGTTTCTGAGGCGCCGACGGATGCGACTATGGGTCAGCCACCAGCTCCGGTGCCGCGTGTGAGGTACACGGAGAGCGAGCTTTCGAACTCGGAGGCGGACTGCGAGGGGAAGCGCTTCAAGCCGGGAAAGCCGCTTGCGACCCGTAGCTTGGTCCAAAAGTGGTTGTGCAGAGGGTGCATCAGGAGATCACCCCGGACGAATTCATACAGGAGCTTTATGCTTGGAACTTCAAGCATAATATGACTCCTGAGATCATGTAAGCCCACAGGTAATCCTGTGAACGTGGTGCTGGAAGGGTGTAGCGAGGCCATGCAGCGTTTGCTGGATATGGCCGGTGCTACATCAAGTGGTTCAGCTTTTTGGTGCGCCTACATGATGCTGTTCCGAGCTGCTACAGATGCCTGACCTTCGACCACATGGTACGGGATGCAGGATGAAGGAGGGAATATGCTGAGTTTGTGGACAAGCTGGCCATGTGGCTTCACGCTGCACGAACGATGTGAACTGCAGAAACTGTGCATTTAAGGGATGTCGGCGTCCTGTCCTGTGTACAGCGCCATAGTTGCAAGAGCGAACGCACGCCACTAAAATGGAGCAAGACCCGAAAATTTTACAGCTTAACTCTCAGCGGTCATATACGGTGCAAGAGCAGTATACTGCGGGTGGTCTAATTAGGGGTTTGCCGGGGGTATGCGGGTTTTTACGGACTGTGGGGGAAACTCTGCAGTTATTGTGAACGACAGTACTGTAGTTAGTCGTAGTCAGTGGGGGGTCTGCGGTTCCGTAGAAGGGGGCCTTGGGAGGATGTTCCTGGCTAGCATCTATTCTAGGTCAGGGGGCCTCTGGAGCCTTATTTAAGTTTAATGGATTCGGTGCTACTCCTCGCGAGTAGCTATCCTATAATCCTACGCCTGGATGCAAACGCATGCTCTCGTATGTGGTTCTCTAAAATGGGTAGGTTAACTCCTGCTCATCAGAACTATGTACGAGGAGTAATGCTTAGAGAGTGGCTGATCACCAAGTGCGTCGTTGTGTTGAATGAGCCGAGTGACCATTACACTTTTGATGGTCCCAGGGGAGTTATTGACATTGACGTGACAGCTGCAAACGGGGTAGCGATGACAGTTTTTAGATGTAGGTGGCGGGTGTGTGACGACTGGGATGTTAGTGACCATAATCTCATTGAGATTGTGCTCTCTTATCACAGACGAACTCAGGAGACAGCACCTCTTAGAAGGTGGAGTTATCACGACGTTAACTGGGACAATTACTCGGAATTCGTTAGGGCGACTGCTTCGTTGCAGTCAATTGATGACTTAGGGCATTGACGGTTGATGAGCAGATAGACCGTATAGATCAGTGGATGTGTTCAGCAAATGACTTCTTGCTTGGCCGACGTCGTGACACTAAGCCGGGCAGGGTCAGTTGGTGGACTCGCGAACTTGATCAGATGCGATGGTCAGTCAGGCAACTCCGGACTTGTTTCCAGAGGGCCAGGCGTACCAACGCTGATGATCGGACTCAGCGTGAAACTGATTATCGGTCTGCCCTTCGAACGTACAAAGACAGAATCGTTAGGGTAAAGAAGGACGATTGGAGGAGCTTTGCTGGCTGGCTGACTTAGCTTCTCTTCAGGTGAGCAATGTTACATTGTCGACTTGGAGGGAATGTACTGACGAACTTTTGGGGGTTTTCTTCCCAAGTGCGGATCCGGTTGACCACTCTCCTCTCATTAGGGAGATGGTTGATCCTCCAAACTTGGAGAGATCGGAAGTCGTGGACAGTATTTGTCGGGTCAGAAGTATAAAGTCTCCCGGTATTGATGGTATGACTGGAGGGATGTGTAAAAGCATCTGGAAGGCCATACCTGAACATCTGGAGTCGGTCTTTGGGAAGTGTCTTAGTGAGGGCTATTTCCCCGGGGCTTGGAAGCGTGCTCGCGTTGTAGTTCTCCTGAAGTCTCCTGGTAGTGTGAAGAGTAATCCTCGCTCTTATCGGGGCATCAGTCTCCTTCCGGTACTTGCAAAAATGCTGGAAATAATTATGGTGTCTCGACTGAGGGAGGATGCCAGCGAGGGACCTTCTGAGTTCCAGTTTGGTTTTAGCGAAGGTAGGGCGTTGAGGGTGCCTGGTTGCACGTGCGTAGGAGCGTTAGCGAGTCTTCGGCCAAGTACATTCTTTGCATTTTATAAGAGACTTCAAGGGTGCTTTTGGCTACCTGTCATGGGGTAGCGTCTTTAGAAGGCTGAAGGAAGTGGGCTGTCGGGAGCTAGACCTCTGGAGGAGTACTTCAGCGACAGAAGGGTTTGTGTCGTAGGTGTCAGCGGAACGGTTTGGAGGGACGTTACTCGTGGGTGTCCGCAGGGAGCAATCTATGGTCCATTTATGGTCAATTCATTTGGAACATTATGATGGATCCTCATAATGAATGAGGTCGTTCCTTCAAGGTGTATGCGTTGCGGATGACTTGCTGATTCTTGTCGAGGGTCAGTCTCGTGTTGATCTAGAAAGCAGGGGTGCGCAAGTCATGTGCGATGTGTGTGGGTGGAGCGGTCGTTCAGGCGTCGAAAAGGCGATGGACAAAACCGACATAATGTTGCTTAAGGGCAATTTGTCGCGTGGTAGTCATCCAATCATTCGGACTGGCAGCGTTAGTCTCAGATATGCGACTAACGCTGTATCTGGGAATATTGATGAGTGAGAGGCTGAATTTTTTGGCTCATCTTACTCACATAAGGGACAAGTTGTCGAGTGTTGCATGTAAGGTTAGGCGCATAATCAGGAGTGACTGGGGCCTCAGCAGGCGTGCTGTTCGTACCGTGTATGGGGGGATTTTCGTTGCTTGCGCAACGTTGTTGCCCCTATATGGTATGAAACGGTCATATCTGTTGTTGGCAGAAACAAGGTCTTATCCTGCCAGAGGGTCGCGATGTTAGCGTGCATGCCAGTTTGCAGGACGGTATCGACGGACGCACTTCAGATTCTTTTAGGTTTGGCACCTCTTGATATGGAGTTAATACGTCGTGCTATTGCTTTCAAGATCAAGAAGGGCCTACCACTTCTTGGGCATGTTTGGTTTTCTGCTTCTGATCTGATGAATGGGGATAGTGTATGAGTTAAGGCACTCTTAGATTAGCGTCTTTTGTCTTGGTGGAGGATGAGATGAACAAACAGTGACAATGGAAAGGTAACGTATGAGTTCATACGTGACGCGGACTTCGTACGGCAATGTCCAGATTTTGGCTTCGGTCTGAGTCTGGGTTTTACACTGACGGGAAATGGCTCACTCAATGCATTTTTGCATAAGAGAGGTCTGTCCGATACTCCAAACTGTGAGTGCGGGAGGGGACTTGAGGAGGTGTGGCATGTACTGACGACATGCCACTACTATGATGACATTAGGGAGTTAGATAGTATGGGCATAGCTCATACTGCGGGGGGTTGAGATTTTAGTAGGGCTTTAGTGGACGTGCGGACAATTGGAGGTTAGGCGATTTCGTCCGGTTTGTATATCCTAGGAAAAAAAGGAGACATGACTAGCGGAGCAACCGTAGTGGTGCTCCTTGCCAGCGTCGAAGTTGTCCTAGTCGTAGTTCGTTTTGTTCCTTGCTGGTGGCACAACATGTGGCCAATGAAATGCCCGTGAGGGCAATTGTTGATTGTTTGTGATGTAATTGTTGTCCACTTATGTTGATGTGTGTTTTGTGTGCGGCCGTGGCGGGTCACCAGTCCTGAACTGTTGGGTTCAACTGATAGCAGTCATCCCTGGCTACGAAGTCCGACCGGTGACTCAATACAGGTACCACTGGTGTCAGGAGCCCCTGGAACTTCGGTTCCAGTCTGACTATGGAGTGGCCCCCTGGGGAGCTTTTATGGTGGCTGTGGTTTAGACCCAAATCGCGGGTAGAGCGTGAGCTCGATGTGGAGTTGCATTGCAACCGAGTGCCGTGACCCATAGATCGGAAAGAGTTTATATAGGCTCCGCTCCTAACCAAGGGGGAAGTTATGTCCAAATACATGACTTCAAATTGGTACTCAAGGAGGGTTTTCTGTCAGACTTGGGGGCGTTCGTGGACGCATTGTATTCACCCTGTGCGAAGAGCACCGTGAGGTTGAGCTTACATAGATAGGTACTCACGTAAAACCTTCGACGTTGTTATTCGCCATAGCTGTGAATAAGGATATGTACTTGCACCAGATAGATATTGTTAGTGCTTATTTAAATGGTAATCTCAACGAGGAGGTCTATAGGAAGCAGCCAAAGATGTTCGTTGATAACAACCATCCAAATAAGCTCTTACGGTTAAAGAACAAAATTACGTATTGAATAAAAAAAATTGAAGTCGATATCTTTACCGAGTCCAAAAATAAATGATTTTGAATTTGAAAATTGCAAAAAAGACGACTTTTTGTGTTTTTTAGTCTTTTTTATCTAAAATAAAATTTTCTTTAGCAATATATAATAATTTTGCACTTTTCTGAAAGGTAACTTCACAGAGATGACTTTAAGATAAAAAACAAGCCCAATAACTCATTTAGTCATGGTACACACCCTCCCGAATTCGACCCATTTTATATGAAAGTTTTGATTTTAGACCATATTTTCTCAAATCCCAAAGCACGAAGCGACAAGCGGAATATATTTTAAGAATCTTCAATATGTTGTTAAAAGTTTTAAATCAAAATCTACGGGACTTCGGAAAAATGTGGATCCTATAGCCAAAAATTTAAAAAATCCCATTTTTGAGATTTTTCATACCCCTGATTGAAATTTGGTTAACGCGCTTTTATTTATATTAATAAGATTAACTTTTCCTGCAAATTTCATTAAGATATCTTTATAAACAAATGTTTTATTACAATTAAAAAATTTGTATTTTCTCCACAAACCCCAAATTGGGCCTTTTGTTTGGTTTATTTCTAAATAGCGAAAGAAATTTTGAAAATATGTATTCCAAATCAAGCTTATCCTTCAGCATATATAATTTCTGATCTTTTGCAAAAAGATTCCAAGTCAATATCATGCCTCACTTCAGAATTATGCGCCTTTAAAATAACAAAACAAACTAAAAATGTCTATTTTAACTTAATCAATAAGTACTTTATTAGTTTACATTTATGGTGTTTACCTAAATTTAACAAATGTATTTATCTATTGTTGATGGTTAAAAATTTATATATTTATGATCTAGTGACAAAGTACAGATATCCTTTCCGGTGATATCTAACAGCAATACATAATATCAATGAATTCGGTATAGGTACTCTTCCAAATAGACTCTTTCAGATATTTTACCTAATGAAAATTCACAGAATACCTGTAAATATATATACCTGTGCGATATATCTAATAGATATATATAAATGCGCAGCTAATTCGTATCAACATCATAACGAATTTGATTACCATGGTGATTACATTGAAACATGAACAATTGTGTTGTGTTCTGTGGAGTTTATCTAAAAATGATATTAATCATTGGGAAGCTATAGTGGAATTCATAAAAACTACATATCATGCAAAAGTCGACGTCATTGGTATTTCTCAGATAAAGAGCTTTTTAAAGTTGTATGACGCAAAAATGAAGTCCTTGAATCAGCGTACTAACTGATTATAAATAAAACATTCCGATTGGATGGATTCTGATACAGAAATATCGGCGTGCAAATATCAACTGGAGCACCCTGCAAGACATATGATGATTTAAGTACAAGATCTAAGAAGAAAATACTGGCCCATAAGCAATTAATATTGCTGAAATACTGCCAACTGTATCACCAAAATGTCTTTAACGGATTGCCGAAAGTGTACCTACTCCCACATTACAATCCAATTTTACAGAGGAAAAAGCAATTGCTTTAGTGCTAGAACTGGACCTCAGCCGAAACATATATCAAATTTTAAGAAAAGCTCTGCTTGAAAAGGGACACTCAATTCTACCATCACACAAGGATATTGAAGAAAAAAAGCAAACTATTTTACCATCTATTTCGGTTACCGAAAAGGAAGCATGTGTAGAGCTATCTTCTTTGCTTGAGAATACAGCTACCAGGATAGCTGCAGATTTTTCTGCAGAACAGTTGGAAAAAGTGAATAACAGTGACGTTGTATTAATCTCTAAATGGGGAGTTACTTGAGTTACTTGAAAGGACTAACATACTATTAATGGCAATTAATAGTAAGCAAAATCTTAATTCTGCTCGATTTGGAGAATATGCAACAGAAATATCTGAACTACTTGTTTCTCTACATCCATGGAAAGAAATGACACCAACAGTACATAAAGTATTGTGCCATGGCGAAATTATAATTGAACGAAATATTCTTCCACTTGGAGAGCTTACAGAAGAGGCTCAAGATTTTATTCAGCTCCAGGAAATGCTCCAGAACGTCACAAAACGAGGATATTTTTAATAGCCTATTGTTATAATCATACCCTGTACTATCATCAATGAGAAAACGTTGGATTTATTATGAGCCTTTATCAACTCAAAATACTGAAGACTTGAAGGACCTTTATTATTTTTTGATATCTATACAGATACAACAGATCATTTTATAGAAAATAAGTAGTATAGAGTTTAAAATATTAGAAAAATTGTCTACATAAATTTAATGTAAATAAGTAATAAAAATCATATTAGAAATAGAATATTTATTAAGGAAGATGATAAATACCAAAAATAATAACATTGATTAAGTTAAAATAGAGATTTTTTGTTTGTTTTGTTAATATGGAATACATATTTTTAAAATTTCTTTCGCTATTTAGAAATAAACCAAACAAAAGTCCCAATTTGGGGTTTTTGGAGAAAATACAAATTTTTTAATTGTAATAACACATTTGTTTATAAAGATATCTTAATGAAATTTGCAGGAAATGTGAATCTTATTAATATAAATAAAAGCGCGTTAACCAAATTTCAATCAGGGGTAGGGTTTTCCTGAATTCCAAAAAAACTAATGAAAATTCTCAAAGATTTTATTTTTTACATTTTTGGCTATAGAATCCACATTTTTCCGAAGTCCCGTAGATTTTGATTTAAAACTTTTAACAACATATTGAAGATTCTTAAAATATATTCCGCTTGTCGATTCGTGCTTTGGGATTTGAGAAAATATGGTCTAAAATCAAAACTTTCATACAAAATGGGTCGAATTCGGGAGGGTGTGTACCATGACCAATTGAGTTATTGGGCTTGTTTTTTATCTTAAAGTCATCTCTGTGAAGTTACCTTTCAGAAAAGTGTAAAATTATTATATATTGCTAAAGAAAATTTTATTTTAGATAAAAAAGAGTATAGATACTTTTTCGGCTAAGAAAAACACAAAAAGTCGTTTTTTTTGCAATTTTCAAATTCAAAATCATTTATTTTTGGACTCGGTAAAGATATCGACTTCAAAATACTAATAAAATCGGTCGGAAATATTAGGATATATATGAAAAAAAACTGGACCAATAACATGCAAAATTATGGTGCTTAAAAATTCAAACGCAAATAACTCCTAAACTATAAGAGATAAATAGGACATGTACGCATATTTTTTTATAGGTCTTGTCAGGGTCTACTACAATGTATAAAAATATTTGAAATCGGACGAGAAACAAAAATTTGGCAAGTGATTAAAAATTTTTTATGTCAGAGGTACCTAATTTTGAGCCCCCTTAGCTCTGCCCCTGAGGGGTTTGTTGTGCCCCCCTTCCAAACTTAGCATTGTATACTCCTCTGCTACACCAATACCAAATTTCATGAAAATTCAACCAGCCGATGAGTAGTTACAGATTTATTGCCAAAAAATTTCCATTCTGCCCCACTGTGCACTGTACGGCCTTAACCAATCTGGTCGCGAATGGAATGCTAAACTCGATTTATTTTTAAGGTTTGGTTTCAAGAACTGTGATAACGAACCCTGCCTGTACAAAATGAAAGTTCAAAAGGAACTTGCTGTTATTCAAAGAATTAAATTTGAAATATCAACGGAGTTTGACGTTAATGACCAAAGTCAAGTACAACATTTTCTTGGAATGAAAGTCAACAGAGATGTTGAAACGGACGATATAACTGTGAGTAATATACAATACATAAAAACGGTATTGAAAAATTATAATATGGAACAATGTAAGAAAGTATCAGTCCCGCTTGACCCTGGATTTCAAGTTGCTTGTGCAGATAATTGTTCAAAAACTGATGTAACGTCATCAGACAATAAAGAGTGAACTTATGTATTTAGCAATCACAACACGGCCCGACATATTGCATTCAGTAGCAAAGTTATCGCAAAAAATACGGATCCACATACTGAGCACATAAATGTTGCTAAGAATATTTTGAGGTACCTAAATGGAACTGCTGAACTCAAGCTCAATTACAAATGTAGTCAAACCGAATTAATTGTATATGCCGAGCCGGATTGGGTCGGAAATGCTCTTGACAGGAAATCATATACCGGTTTCATGTTTTGCTGTGGAAAATGCTTGATTTCATGGGAATCCAAAAAGCAAAGTATGGTCGCATTAAGTAGTATAGAGGCGGAGTACATCTCAATGTCAAATGCTGCAAAGGAGGCCATTTATTTAAAAAGATTATTACTTGAACTCGAATGTGTTGAAGATGTTCCAGTGTTCTTAATAGTGGATAATCAAGAAGCACTTAAATTGGCGTCGAATGCTATATATCATAACCGAAGTAAGCATACTGACATCAAGTACCATCACATACGAGAACTCATTACCAAGAAACAAATTAATCTTAAGTATCTTAGTACAGATAGGATGATAGCACAAACATATAAAATTTGTTGAACTTATGGATATGAAATAGTGTGTTTGAATATAGTTGCATATAATTGAAATGTTTAGCATCAGGTTTGAGGAGTGTTGAAAATGTTACTCTACTTAAATTACAAACCTTATGCAAAACACACTTTGAATCTGTATTTATATTTGAATTGTAGTTTGTCTTGTTTTTTATATAACTACTGAAAATTTTTGTTTTTCATTCATCAATAAAACTTTAAATCGTTTACAAATATTTCGGTTTGTCTTTTCATTTTTTACACAAATACATATGTATAAATATATGCAACATAAAGAAGCGAAGACAGTGGTTCTCTTAAGTGAAGAAACACTATATAGTACATCTCTGTATACATCATATAAATACTTGATTAAATATTAGTTTCATAAGAATCGATGGAAAGTCCCCTAATATGGTTACCAATAACCCATAATACACTTGATAATTGGCATAAAAGCGTTTTTGACGCAGTAATATCCTTGTAAGAAGGTGGGCAGCAAGTTGATATTGAAATATTTATTTCAATACCAACATACTAACTTCATAATTAAACTTAATAATATTAATCATTTCATTTTTGTTTTTTCTGTGATTTAAGAAAAAAAATTACAGTCTTTGTTTTACATATATATCATCAGTTAAGAGCATGAGGTAAAAAGATCGGAAATAAATAAAGCATGTAAAAGAAAATATTTTACATTTTCAATTGCAATTATTAAAGCAACTATATATAATATTAGAAAAAGCTAAAAAATTTGTGATGAAGTAGTCTTGAGAACATTTTTAGTTTCGAAAGATCAGTCAACGTAATGTCTTAAAAATTATATATAAGTACAGGTCGAATTTTGAAGATAATTCAATGAAATTTGGCACGTACGTCTTTCATGACACATGGACGAAGCCTAATGAAATTGGTTATGATCGGTCCATTATTTCACCTAGTCCCTATACAAATGTCCTCCCGGAATAGGGGTTTAATGATCATAAATACCTTAAATATAAAAAAATTTTGATGAAATTCGGTATAAGGAAGTTTTGTATAAGTATCAATTTTTGTGCCAAATTTCCCATATAAAACCCTCTTCCGAAAATCACTAACATTCATAAATCACGTACACATGTTAGTACCAGGTTTATATTCGCTACAAATAAGTATTATATAAGTAGAAATCATAGTGACAAATTTTATGATAATTTACCATACTCCCATATAAGCCCACTTTCGGGAATCACCCTATAGTGAATAAATTCAAATAAATGTTAGTATTAACGGAATATTCTGTATTCGTATATTTTATTTTACACTTAGTAAAAGTATCGATCCACAATTGTCCACATGTCTAATATAAGACCCCTCCACGAATTTTGATGGACATGCACAATAGTGGGGGTATGATATGGTCGGACTTGACTGACTATATCTTTCTTAGAATAATAGTTATAAACAATGTTTTAAGTGTACTTAGCAAAACACACAATCCTTACTGCAAACAACAAATGCTATCGACAAAAAATAATTTAATATTATTTTACAAGTTTCAGGAGCATGTAATCAGATCTTTAACCCACTGCAACCCACTTTATGAAATCCGCCGAATAATTTGTGGCGATTTTAAAAATTATTTACTACAATTTTATACATAAGGTTACAAAAGCAAAATCTACCAGAATTGATCATAATCGGTCCATTATTCCAACTACACCTCATACAACTTTTTTCGTCGCAATAATGATTTAACGCATATAAATATATGAAATATGTCGTATTTATTTAATTTCTGCACACATAGGTTCTGTGCAAATATAAATCGTTATATCAAATATTTTTCAAATATTTTTCATAGGTTCCGCTGTTGAAAAATGACTTAAAGCCGCTTAAATCCTACATTAATATTTGTCTTTTCTTAAAGCTTTCAATAAGAAACAAAAATTTGAGAAGCAGTTAAAAATCTTCTATGTCAGAGGTAGCCTACTTTGAGGCCCAATAGTTCCGTTCCTGAGGGGTCGCCCTTCCAACATAAAATTGTACACTCTTCTGCTACGCCTATGTGACATCTACAAACCATTATACAGTTCTATTAGTTTGACTGCCTAATAATGGTGTTATATTACACGTCAAATTCCGTCCATAAAACATTAAGAAGAAATTTTATGCCAAGTTTCGTTTTTCTTCCTCAAATCCTTAAAACCTTATTTGACTGGGTTATGGTTGCCAGATTCGAATTTTGATCTAACTTAACATTCCTGAAAGACGAGCTTGATTTCTAGAAAAAACTTGACAATCGTCTTCCGCCAAAAAAACTTACTTTTTTATGAAACCTATATGGAAGTACGTATATAAATATGTCGGTTCAATAGAGATATAGCTTTTAAAATTTGTGAAAATAAGAGTTTACATAGCATATCCGTTTAAGCCATAAATAAACAAATGGCACAGCTTCTTTATATTGACTCAATACAAATATTTCAATATCCATTAATATTGCTTTTGAACATTTATATTAAAAAAATTAGTACATTGTATTGAATGTTTTCAAATAAGTCCCGGGGAAATGATGTATAACATATCGTAATTAATTTGTTCTAAAAATAATATATATATATATATATATATATATATATATATATACCGCTTTGAGCTGATACTCCGTGTCATCAGGACGAAACCAATCTTACAAATGCACACGTTAATATGAACAAATAAATTTTTTTTTTTAACACATACAATAATATACGAGTACTCCTTATTTAAAACAATAAAAAACTTATTTCATATGTCGTAGAACTTAAAAGTGTTTGCACTGGCTTAATCTGTTTATTTTTCTTTAATTTATTCATTTTTTTATATATTTTTTTGTAGTTTTTTACTTATGTATATTTATTAATATTTATGCCTACTGAATACAAAATAAATATAAATATGAAAATGTATTCTCATTTTTCGTATTGATTTATCCAAGACACAACGCGGTGTTGCTAAATCAAAACCATTTCGAATTACAATATGGTCGATATGTTTTGAAATAAAGGTAATAAAAAGAGATGTTTTGGTTTATGAAAAATTATGGAAAAACTTGTCGAAAACAATTTTTCTCAAAACAATCGAACCGAATCGTTCCAGTGGAAACATAGTATAAGAATATGAACTTTTTTAGGTTTTTCGCCAGAATCGCATTTATTTTTTCTTTCATCAGTTGTCGATTATGAAAAACCTTTATAAAATTAAAATTACAAACAAGATACCTGTAACACCTCAAGACAGGCAAAAAATTCTTTGAATTACGTAAAATTCAGTATATTCTACCACCTTTTTTACTTTTTTTTTTTTTTTTTTGCCTCGTTCTGATTTGTGTGCTTTTTGTAAAATTTTTAATTTTTTAAAACAAAATTTTTCTTTTTGTTTTTGAAAAATTTTTTAGCAAAATTATCAGGTTTTCAACATTTATTTGAACGATCTTTAATTTACAATTGTGTCCTATTTGAATGAACTTCAAAAAATTTTAACTTAATATTCGTACATTTTAGATATTGAAGTAATTTTGATGATGAAAATGTAAATCCAACCCATCAATATGCTTTCTGTTGGAAAAAGCTCCTCAAACAAAAAAAAAGTAATGTTAATCGTCAGGGAACTCCCAATTATTGCAATGAATCCTTGAAAAAAAATTTGCTTGGTTCCAATACGTTGCTTTTTTCTTCATATTATTTTTTATAAACACCAATCAGTTATATTTTTTTGTTTTGGTTTCTCTGCTTATAACTTAATAATAGTTTTTCTTTTCCCAGTCCTTTTTCACTCCCGAGAAATCGTGATTGATTTTTAAATTTCACGGGAGCATGGGAATTCCCGTAAAAATTAATAATAAAAAGCCCACAGATTTCTGAAGCCCTATTATTTCCAGGTTTATTTATATGAATAATGGCTTTTCTCATACAAAAATATAATTAATTTACTTCTTTTTTTATGCTACACTATTAATCTATAGCTAAGAAAAAACTGAGCTCAAAAATTAATTTACATTATGTTCAGTTCTTGGACAATTGGACCCTTTAAATTGCATGGTCTTATAACTGAAGTTTTTGTAATTTATCTGATAAAAAATTCATATAATAGTTTAGATACTCTTAGGCCCACGTTTTTGCAAGTGTTTTCAAAATGTATATTGTTGTTTGAGGATTCCAAACATTTTAAAGAGATTCCTCTTACAAATTTTACATGCGTGCAAATTATATCTTCAAATCGATTAATAAATATACTTTACAAATGTCGGATTTTAATTCTTACCAGCCCTTTTGACAAATATTTTTTTTTTTTACCACAATAAAAAAATTTGCAGAATATGGTCTTTTCTATTTAAGATATTTCCGTAGATAGAATTATTTTATTTTCCATCTATTCTACAAAAATACATGAAGGACTCAGAAATTATCAAATATATTTAGATATTTCCTTAAAGATATTTAAACTCGTAACAAAATCAAATAAAATAAATAAAAACAAATTATAAATACATTATATACTAAAATAACCATATATGAGTTAGAAGAAATCCCGGGAATTCCCGTATGATATCCCGGGATTACGGGACTAAAAATTTTTCGGAATTCCCGGGATTTCCCGTAAAAAACTCTACTTAATACTCTAATAAAGTAATTAAAATAAAATCCTTTTTTTACAAAAATTATCTGCTTGCTTCATTTATTATGAAATTAAAAGTTGGTTCTATCCTGGTGAAACAAGGAAAACCAACGCATTTTTCATATAATTACAGATAGCAAGAGAAAAGTACCACAATAAAATATTGACACCTACTTTTTTGTATGTAAATAATCAATTGTAGAATGTTTTATTTATTTGAGAATTTAGAATTTTTAATGTTTCTCAATATATGTTTTTTATAAAAGAGTTCAATGGGTATTTGCTTTTACTGCAATCTAAAATATTTGTTACTGAAAGGTGTCCGTCCCTACATTCACTCTTTGGTATCATTTATTTGGCATTTGATTTTTTTTTATAGAAAAAAAAAAACATTAAAAACGTAGTTAGGACATGAATTGTTTTAATTCCCGAAGTGTTCTTAGAAGTCATCCTGCACAGCTTTAAAAATTCTGTTATTTTACTGAATTATACGGTTCTATTCCAGGATTAAAGTGTACGATTAGTCCTGAAGTGATCTATACAACATTCAGAATTGCAAAACGTTTACATTGCTCCATAACGGACAGTCCAGGTCACGCAAACAATGCCTAAGTGAGCCAATGGTTTTTACTCTCATCTGGCAAAAAAAAATTAGGTTTTTATTTTTTTTGCATCCAGATGTGGAAAAAAGTGTTTAGAAACTATCACTGGTATTCAAGATTATCAATTATATTGAAAGGCGGTATCTAAGTGTCTCCCATTTGAGATTAACTCGAAAAGGTCAGTTGAGATAAGTGGTACCCAGGTAATAATTTCGCAAATTCCCCCTTATTAGAAAACGCCGAAATTTTAATTAAAAATTTAATCTTTTCTTTAGATAAAAATTATTTCTTATGATGTGATGTATGACATGTGTCTATTATATGGTGTAATGTTTTCATCTATATAAAATTGGGCCAGCTCACGGGAGCGAAATAATTGAACCGAAATATTTTCGGAATTTATAATATATCAATCTTTATATTTAGAGGGTACATTTGAAACATTTTTGTCCCTATACAAGTCGAGTCATTTTAATATATATTTATATGTATATATCATTTTTGTTTATGTGTAAAAAAAAATGTCTTACCATTTCAATATTTTTCTTATAAACAGCTGGAACTGGAATTTTGGTAGGATTTGCCTTTACTTGGCGAATAATATCATTGATCATTTCAACAAATGAATTATTTTGACATTGTGAAAGTAAGTCTTGCGCTATCTGAAATGACATCAAAATCATAAATAATATAATTACGTAAAATAGTTTTAATACGTTCATATAAATGTACATTAAAACGAAATATTTGCAGACCAAATTTTAATAATATATAATATTACAGAAAATAATATTAATTTTTAAATTGATTAAAGTTTCAAAAACGTTATATTCTTTAAAATGCTCCATATCAATCATTTTCACTGCAATGATTTATGTTTACGCTTTTGTTTCTAATTTTTTAATAATGAAATTAAATTTGTAGTTTTTTTTTTTTTTGTTATTTTTATACACAGAAAAAATTTTGTTACGATATGTTTTTCACTATTTTTTTGCAAAAAATTGATTTTAAATAGACAAATGCAGCTATTAGTTAACAAATTTTGCCTCTAAATGCTACTCTGTGGCAAACGTTTTCAGATTTTTGTGGTTAATACCACAAAAATCTTTAAATTGGTATAGAAACTACAAAAAAAAGTCGTAAAATTATAACGATAATTGAATACTTGGATTCTAATAAAATTTTGTTCTTTGTGAAGTTCTTTTCCTTTGTGAAAAATTTTATCTTCGCGAAAAAAGCTGAATTTTGGTGAGGATTTCAGTTTTAATAAATATCCGAAGTTTGAAAAAATTTTATTTTTGCTAAAAGATTGCATTTTTTATGAAAATCTAAATTTTTAGAACATTCTTAATTTTTAGTCAAAAAAATTTTTTTTATAAATTTTATAAACACGACTTTATAGTGAGTGTAATTTAAAAAACTCACATTGTTATGTTATTTATAATTTCTACACAAATTTTCAATGAATGGACCTAAGATAATAAACAATTAATGCCATATTCATTTCACAGATATGGCCAAAAACATACCAATATATTCATATTGCTATATTGTTTGAAGGCAATCTTTACCGATTGCCGATCGGTTGGCAACCGATTCAAAAGGTAAAAAGGTATTTTGGATTATTTAAGTAATGGTATTTTCAGTTATTTCGGTAATGATATTTTGGCGTTATTGGTCGATATCGGTATTTTAGCGGTAACGGTATTCATAGATATTTCCGTAATGATATTATAAGAGTAACGGTTGTTTCAGAACTTTCGAAGACATTTGGTGAGCAGCCATGAAATATAAAGTGGAGTCAAGTATTTAAAAGTTATTATAAAGTCAAACTTTGGTATTTTGGTGATTGGAATTATTTCGCTAACGGTATTTTAGTGTTAACGTTAGTCAACCTTCCTTGGTATTTATATAATACTTACTCTTTTTTCAACTCTTTCCAAAAAAAATGGTTTTATTTTTAAATATTACTATCGATATTCTTCGCTAAAATATAAATTCGTAAACTTATAGTAGAGAATAGCAAAATCATTAAAACAGCCGACATTTTTCATTAGTTAGCTATAGGTTAGCTATTAAAAAAGTTACGGAATTTATATATATATATATTAACTGATTTAACTGTATAAAGTTTAATTTCTTGCTCGGTAATAAATACAATTTAAGGTTGAATAGAAATTAAATAGGTAAGGAAATTTGTATTGATGATAGTAGGTTAAGTTGTGGGGACAAAAAGGACGATAAAAGGGAGGAAGATAGAAAAAAGGTTAGGGCAGAAGGTACGGACGCTGACTTAGGTAAACGGGATAGGGATGAGATAGGGAAGGACAAGGAAGCATAGGGATTCGGACGATAAATCGGACCTCTTAAGACTGGACAATGACTTGCTCACGCAGCATGGACAACTACTGACCTAACTCATTCAATAAGGGGCGGGCGTCAGACATGTCCAGGCCTCTGGCCGTGTTCGGACTTGGCTATATCAAATTTAGATATTCGAAAAATGATAAAGCCAAAGAGGTTGCGGATGGTGCAGATAAATCTGCATCTTTGTTAAGCGGCCTTGACCGAATTCACAACTTACTTCAGTGAGAACCATATGGACGTGGCCCTAATCCAGGAGCCTTGGATAAACAACAACCAGGTCTGTGGACTTAGGGCCAAGGTATATAAATAGTTCGCGCCGTCCACTGAGGATAAGGAAAGAACGTGTATCTTAGTATGGAATGAATTTCAGTTAATTCTTCTTCATTCTTTCAGCTATGGTGACCTAACGGTCGTTCAAGGCGAGGCGAAAGGCTGTAAGCTTGCCTTGGCTTCGGTTTACATGCCATATGAGGCTGCGGAGCCACCAGATGACAAGGTGTAGGCTGTAGTCCGTGTACGCGAGGGCATTTAAGATAACTTAAAAATAATAATATAACTGAATAACAGCTTTACGATAAAGGAAAAAAAACTGAACACTTTTGCCTAAAATAACATTTTTTCTTAAAAGAACTTTTAAAGAAAGAAAAACTTTTTCCGGCACTAATATCTGAATAGTTGAAATTATTGAGCAGTTAAAAATAAATGACCTCATTTATTTAAATATGAATTTATTTAAATATTTAAATATGTAAATATGAAAGAACGTATAATATAAAATGGTTAAAAATATCGAATTCCTTCCAGGATTAATTATGAACAGAATCCAGATTTATGCATCGGTTTTGATGATACATTTTGTTTGTAGTATTACCAACTTTATGATAAAGGATAGCAAAACTAAACACTTTTGCCATTTTTATGTATTAAAAGAATTTTTGAAGAGAAAATTCTTCGATTTTACATGAAAAATTTTTATTTCCGACACTTATTCCTGAAATTTCATTTCAATTATCTTTAAAATTGCTACCCGTACTTTGTACACAAGGTTTAAATGGACAGCCAGTCAACCAGACGGATAACGTTAGATCGATTTAAAAAGTGATTATGAGTCGATTGGTATACTTTAAGGTGGGTGTTGATTAACTTTTTCTATCAGCACAAACGCATAATATCCCAACCACCTATGGTGTTGTAGGGTATAAAAAAACTGAAAGCAGATTCATGTTCAGCAGGTCACATTCCATCTAGTTCACCTATCTTTGTTTAAAGGACAAGAGAAATTTTACGACCAGTGTAATTGATGACCTCATTTTGTTTAATTTTCGTTTGTTTTGTTCAAAAGAGAAGAAATCATTCGTGCAATAGAAGTAAATTCAAGATGCCAAAAACTTTAGACGGACCCGGCACAAAAGCCAACAGATTTCAGCTATTATCTGAAAATGTATTATTTTAAATTTTAGAAATGTTTTAAAAATTTTTAATTGATTTTATTTGGCATACCAAAACTGAATATAAGTACAGTCGTCAAAGAGTTTGTCTGCTCGCATAATATAAAACCTGTAAGGTAAAAGGAATTAGAAACCAAAATATTTAGTGTAAATGACGCGCTCTATCTGATCGAGTTTGACCGTCAACATGTATCAAAGAGAAAATTGATGAAAATTTAATAATATTTCTGTTCCGTGTGGAGTCTTTACTTATTTACTCCCATCAGACGTGTCCCCAGGTGGCGGATAGGGGGGTTCGGATGTAAGGTTTCTGATCCGATTGTAGTCAATAAACTGGAGATCACTTACCATTGGTTACAGATCTCCATGTACTGACTATAGTCGGGTCCTACGCATTACATCTAAACCTAGAAACTCATAGAAGTTCTCGCGGACCAAATAAATTAAGTGCACTTTTAAGATCAAGGTGACAGGTAGCAGTGCTGGGGATCTGTATGGTTAGTTAGTGCTTAAAGAAACTAATCGCTAACAGCTCCCCTCCAACGCCCATGGCACGGGTTGGTTGTAATTTTAAAGCCTAGTCCGCGCACGCCGTCACTGCGCGAGATGGTATGTGCATTTTCGTGGGACCAAAATAAGTGATAAGGAATATATTAAAACAAAGGATGTGGAGAGGAAGAATAGGGCAGTTTCAGTAGGAGTTTCGGACACTGACTCTGACCTTTTAAGAATTCACGAGGACATAATTGCTCAGGAGGGACAATTATTGAGTGAACTGGCCGAAACGGACGACCTCTTGGGCTCACCTGGAGGCTCTCTCGGGGGGACGGACACTACGGAGAAGTTGATGAGGAACATGAAATAACAATGATTTGAGTTCACGCTCAGGAACGGAGTTCTCCAGCATCCGAGGTGTCATCCGCACGGGATGATGGACAGGTGGGTTCAAAATTAGTTCAGCAAGACGCGGTGAAACCAGGTGTAACTGCCGTCGTCGACAGCCGAACAAAATAAGAAAAAGCGAAGAATGGCGTCAGAGCCTCCTTGATCTTTCTTAATAAGATGGCCAAGAGGGATCTGTCGTCAGTCAGTGGTAGGGATAAATACCTTATCAAGAGGCATAGGAAGAGTGTGATTAGATTTGAAAAAATCTATGGCTCGACCTCCGCTATCTTGGGAATGTCTTATCCCGAGGGACTGAATGCGATATTTGACACCGTTCCGGAAAATGCTAGGGAGAGTATAGGAAACGTGTCAAGACAATGATAGCAGCCGACCAAATAAATCTATCACATCTTCGGAACGATCGGTTGAAACTGGGAAGCTGGCTATCATTGCCAAAAAGGATGCTGATCGTAAACCATCCGGCAACTCTGGTGAATCAATCACCAAAGGAGCAAGGTCTGGAGACGGCCAACCCTCTACCAGCAAGAAAGGTGCGGCAAACAACACTCTCAGCTCTCTTAAAGGTCTTCAAAAGAAGATGATAAAGAACGCTGGAAGTAGGGTTGGTCTCTTAAGGATCACCGTAAGGAGGTCGTTAAGAGAGCTAGGTCTGGCGATGACCAACCAGTCCCTACCGCCAAGAAGGCGAGTCACACACCGACTGGATCTCTTAAGGGCCCCCAAAAGGTAGTCACTAAGAGAGTTAGATCTGGTGACGACAAGCCGTCTACCTCGAAAAAGGCGAAGGAGTCGATGAAGCCCACATTACTTCAGGCGGCTGTCATAGACCGTGCTGACCCAGATGGGAGGATTAGCACGGATCCATGGAGGTTGATTGAAGATAGGCTCATCGAAGAGATCACCTTAATGAAAGGAAAGCCGGATGAAGTGTCCTTCAAAGGCGCGGACTGGTCAAAGGGTGTCAAAACTGTTAATTGTGGTAATGAGAAATCACTTGACCTTCTCAAGGCTACGATTGCCATATAGGAACTCTAGGAGAACCGACTGGAACTCCTTTAGGGCCATTATGGATAGGGAGCTAAACGCCGCTCCGGGATGGCAATTGTCATCAGAGGGAGTTGAGAGTTTAGTGGAGGACTTCACGGGGAAAGTTAAGAAAAGTTATGAACTAACTTGTCCGGTAATATTTCTGGGAAAGAGGGAATAGGCTAAATGGTGGACCAAGGAACTTAGGAACCAAAGGTCAACCGTCAGGAAGCTGTTCAATAGGGCGAAACTGACACGCAAGTGTGAGGATTGGAACAGCTATAGGGAAAGTTTTAATAGGTATAAGGCAGACACTAAGAGGGCATAAAGGGACTCATGGAGGAACTACTGTGAGTCCATCGACTCTGTTAATGAGTTATCCAGATTCAGGCGAATCTTATCCAAGGACCCTAGAGCTCCTGGATATATTCAGCGTGCGGATAACTCATGGACGGAGTCTTGCTCTGAGTCTCTGAGTATACTTATGGAAACTCATTTTCCGGGCTGTAGGAACTTAGAGGCAGATGCACAGGCAGGACGAATCTTGGGATTCTCAGAATGTGTATCTGATAGGGAACTTAGTGAAGTAGTCGGTGACATAGTCTCGATGGATAAGGTAGCATGGGCGGTGAACACCTTTGAACCTTACAAGTCACCTGGTCCAGACGGTGTTTTTCCAGCCATGCTGCAGAACATCAGTGACACGGCACTAACACTTCTCACTGAGCTTTTTAGTGTATGTCTGATTAGGAGATATATTCCAAGGAGGTGGAGAGAGGTTAAGGTAATTTTCATACCTAAGGCGGGTAAGGCTAGCCACTCGAAACCTAAAGATTTTAAACCGATCAGCCTATCGTCTTTTCTTTTGAAGACATTAGAGAGATTGATTGATCTTTATCTGAGGACGACAATTGACAACCATATCATCAGTGGGGCTCAACACGCTTATCTAAAGGGTAAATCTGTTGAGAGCGCGCTACATGATGTGGTGAGTTACATTGAACGCGGCCTGCAGTATAGGGAGTATACATTGGCAGCGTTCCTTGATATAGAAGGAGCTTTCAATAACATTAAGATTGAGGCTATTAGAGAATCACTAGAATCATTATGCATTCAAAACTTCCTAATCGAATGGATTATTTTGATGCTGAATAGCCGAATAATTAATTCGAACTTGGGAGATGCATGCATAAGGAAGATAGTGACTAGAGGAACTCCGCAAGGAGGAGTTCTCTCGTCCTTGCTATGGCTCTTAGCCATCAATGTCATTCTAAGACAATTTGACGCAAGAGGGCGGAAAATCGTTGCCTATGCTGATGACGTGGTTATACTGATCACAGGTAAATTTCTTTCCACGATCAGCGACGTCATGCAGTATGAACTTAACGAACTGTCCTCATGGGCCACTAGTAAGGGTTTAGTGGTCAACCTGGGGAAAACAGAGCTAGTTCTTTTCACCAGAAGGTACAGGATTGAGCAGTTTAGGCTACCGGTACTAGGGGGACTGAACTAAGACTGGCAAAAGAGGCAAAATATCTTGGTGTGTTCCTTGATAGTAAATTATCTTGGAAGAGGAACACTCAGGAGAGGCTTAAGAGAGGTCTCAACGCCTACTACATATGCAGGAACTCCATAGGTAACACATGGGGACTCAAACTGATGGTAATAATTGGATTTACACCTCGGTGGTGAGGCCAATTCTGACGTATGGATGTCATGTCTAGTGGGAGGCAATGAGAGTAGGAAGTCGTAGGAATCTTTTGTCTAAAGCCCAGAGATGTGCTTCGATTGGCATAATGGGTGCCGTAAGAAGCACACCTCAGGCGGCACTTGACGTCATTCTGCATCTCCTACCCATTGAGGAGTTCGTGATGGGAATGGCTGCAAGGAGCCTGCTTAGACTTAGTGAACTAGGACTTACAGGATCAATCAGAATAGGACATTCCAAACTTTTAAACGAGGTTAATCTCGGTGGACATGCCCTGGTTCCCTCTGGATCCACGGACTATATATGCACGGAGATCGATTTCGGGGCAAATCCTATACTGATTATTCCGAGTAGGAACCAATGGTCAGATAGGGAGAAACTATTCGGTGGTGTATCGGTATTCACTAATGGATCCAAAATGGATACAGGCACTGGTGCAGGTGTGTATCTAGTTGAGGAAAACATCAGGAAGACGTATAGACTACCGGATAGTTGTAGTGTGTTCCAGGCGGAAATTCTAGGTATTCTTAGGGCCACAGAATTGATTGCAGGGAACATAGAAGTTAATACAGAGGTAACTCTGTATGTGGATAGCCAGGCGTCGCTGAAAGCCTTGAAAGGACATTTTGTCAAGTCTAGGCAAGTTAGCGACTGTAAGAAGGCTCTTAGGAGATTGATGAGAGATTATCATATCAGACTCTGCTGGGTACCGGGTCATTGCGAGATAAATGGCAATGAGGTAGCTGACGAATTAGCTAGGAACGGTTCAGCTTTGGATAGGACTGTAAGTGAAAGCGGTGTGAGACCATCTAGGCTTTTACTTCAGGTTAATTAGGGAGTGGATTCGGGATAGAACCAATCATGCATGGGAAAGTAGAACGGACTGCAGATTATCAAGGGTCCTATGGCCCAAACTTGTTAAAGCAGATACAAATCTACTTTTAAGCATGAAAAGGGAAAACCTGAAGACTATGATAGGTATTCAGACAGGACATTGTCCCATAGGGGGAATGATAGGGAATTGGGATAAAGGTTCCTCCGGTCTTTGCAGAATGTGCGAAGATAATGAGGAGCTAGAGACGGTGGAACATATCATATGTCACTGTCCATGTCTACAACTAAGTAAGCAGAAATGGTTAGGCAGTCGATTCCTTGACGAATTGGACAGTGTATCGACAATAGATCCCGATAGGCTAATAGGATTCGTCATGGGAATAGGCTGGCTAAGAGAGGGTCGTTGGCTTAGAGCGAGCGATTTGGGGCCGTAGTTCTTTTCCTTTCGTGATTCTTTCTATTCTTTTCTATACTTTTCTTGGTCTCAGCTTTTTCTCTATCATTTTCTATATCTCTTTTCTATATCTCATCTGTAGTTTCTTTCTATATTCTTTACGAAGTGACTCACAATGGACCTTTAGGTCTCCGAGTGGATGCACAAGCACTCTTCTGAGTGCTGGGCAATCCTTCCCTACCTACCTACCTACCTAATATTTCTGTGTATTGGAGAAAACCTCTAAACCTCAACAAAAGTCCCATACAATGCACCAAGTGAACCATGTATGGACATGAAGCTAAAATGTGTAATCTTATTTTAGTGTTTGGAAATCATGATTATGCAGTCTGTTCTTTTAACAAAGATAATAGTGATGTATAATTTACAAGTGTTACAACTGCGTGAAAAAAATTAAAGAACTTTGATTATAGAGCTGATGATCCAAAACGATCAAGTCGTCAAGAATATTTAGAAATCTGGCATCGAGTAACATCTAACATCTAGGCCTACCAGCAGAAGAAATAATGTTTCTTATTTTATCGAATACGATCATGATTTTTCTCAATTTCCAAGACAAGAACATAAATACAACAAACGCAATTCCCGCGCTTATGGTAATTCGTATTCTGAGGTAGTTAAAAATAAAAACTACGACAAAGATAATAACGATAACATTTTCAATGAAAAACATTTGGAAATATTTTTTGAAGTACGACAAGCTACGAGTTTTGGATATGATGCCGCAACATGCCATATAATTCAACTTATTTGCACAATGTTCGTGTTATGCATTGGAATGCCCAAGGCATAACAACTGAGTCAGCAGCTACTCAGCTAGAATACGTTTTGCACAAAAGGAAAATCGAAATTCTCCTTTTTAATCAGACTTCTTGAAACCGTACCACAAATTTTAACTTGGTGGCATTAAAATTTATATACGCATGGCGGAAAAGTTCTAATTGCTATTAAAGGTAATATTAAGCATAAGTTGTTACCGAAAATCAATACAAGTTATGATTAATAGACGACCAGTTATATTTACTTCAGCGACTAATTCAGTTCACGCTACCAATTTCAAGACTGATTTGGATAAATTAATCTCTTTTTCTAACGACTTTTTTATTTTTGGTGATCGGAATGGCCAACATACACATTGGAATTGTGTGTCAAATAATTCTGCTGACAAGGAACTCTACAGCCACTGCCTTCAATACAGCTACTATATTTATTACCCAAATAAAAACACTCGCTTTGGACAAAATATCAACTCTAAACAACAGTCTCTACATTTTTTCAAACATTGAGACACATCCGAATGTTTTACAATTGGACCATGTACCAATATCTTCTGTTATTTCTGAACTTGTTCAAAATATGACATATTTAGTTCCCTTGTATCAGGGATCAAAAATCAGAAACTGGGTAGAAAATGAAATTAGGAGACATGATATTGACAAACCTGTTACTAATTCAGGTAATCTAGATTTGTATTAAAATAAATTAATATCTACAGTTAAAGACGCTTTTAAGAACCTGTCGGTCGTAAAAATTCATGGAAACGAGAAATCTCTGATATTAGTAAAATGTTAATTAGTCAGAGAAATTAACACAAACGTAAATTTCAAAGATGTAGGCTTAATTAATTGTAAAATTCAATTAAAAAGTATTTTGAAGACATTAAATAAATTGATTTCCACCTTAGTAAAGACCGAAATGAATCCAAGTAAAAATTTATTGCAAATTTGCCTCCGGGATCTAAAAAAATGTTGAAAAGTAACAAAAGTCCTGAAAGGCAACAAAATGTCACTTACTGATCTTTATGTAAACAGGTAAGTTTTAAAAATTTGGCTGAAAAGGAAGATTCAATAGCGGACGTATTTGGTAATTAACACACAATTACTTTAAATAATTCTTCACCTGTAGACACAGCTGTCTCAAGATTCATTCATGATTTTAACGACAAAATTATTGACAGATCGAACGTAGAACTGACTAATTTAGCTAAAGTTAAATCGTTTGTACTTTTTTTTTTAAATAATAATGCCCCTAGGTTAGATGGTATTTGAAATTTTAAGTAAACTCTTTCTTGGTTAATAGAAGTATTTTTTCCAACGATTTTTAAGAAAACAAAAGTTATCCCAATTTCTAAGTGAGAAAAGGATCCTAAGTTACCGTTCAGGTATTCCAAGCCTATTGGATAAGGTATTTGCGAAAATAATGAAATAAACAAAATTTTAGACTTTTCTAATAAAAATGATATTATTAACCCTCAACAGCTTTGATTCCGCAAGGAGCACTATGCTATACATTAACTGCAATGAGTCGTTAATATTCTTGACATCGCAAAAGCCTTCGATTCAATATGGCATAATGGCCTAGTTTTTAAACTTAATACCTTCAATTATCCAATGTACCTGAAAAAGATAATAAAGAGTTTTTAGATCAATACTCGCTTGTTATATCAAGCTACCTAGTGATAGACAGAAAACATCTGCGGTTCTACCGCAATGGTCGGTATTATTACCTACTCTTTATTCAATTATTCTTTACTATTCGCAGAAATAAAGAAGTAGCTTTTTACGCAGAGGACAGTACTTTTATTTGCTGCGGTAAGGTGTTTGAAGCAATAATCAAAAAAGTAGAAGATATTTTAAAGTTGACCACAAATACTTTGATAAGTGGAAGATTAAAGTTAATGTTAGTAAAACACAAGCTATTATATTCCATATATTCGCAGAATCATATTCCTACAAAACATTTATATTATAGAAAGTTTTTATCCTACTACAGAATAGTATCAAATACCTAGGAATTGTCTTAGATAAAAACTATCATTTAAACACATAAAATATATTTGCCCTTATTCAACAGGAGATCTAAACTTAATTTAATAACAAGACACTTACACAGGAAAATTACAGGTAATCAAAATAAAAATCTGCATAGAAAATTTAACCAAATAATGTTTAATTCATTTGCTAAGGAACTGACTGTTATTTAATGAAAAATGCAGAACGTCTACATATGAATTAATAAGAAATTTGCTAAATAAGACTCTTTTGTACTTAAAGACCGCTAAGGTTGCTTTTAAAATTCCTTATAATTTAAAGATTAGATTTTTAAACAACGCTGTAATATTAGTAGTTTCTTCACTTAATTATTTTGATGTTAACTGTTGTACTATTTTTAAGTAAATCCTCATAACATTGTAACCAATTATTTTATAAAAGTTTCAATAAAGTCAAATATAATAAAAAAAAGTTGTTACCTCCTATTTTATTACATCAAAAATACATAAATTCATTGAATTTACTAAGCTTTCCTCCTCCTCGTCAATAACAATGTAATCCACCGAGTCCAATACTTCTGTTTATTATTAAGAGTACTTCTTTCCAATTTTCTTTCTTTTCCATTTTTCCAACTCTTTAATTTTTGCCGATCGATAGTAGCCGTTTTTTGGCGCAGATTCAACTTTTGAGTTCGACAGGGACTTTTTTATTTATTTTTTCGAGGTTAGCTAAAATTTGTTGTTGCTTCTTTGCTGAAAACGGGTTTTCATGAGGCATTTGTAAATAACGCAACATACAAAATTTCAATGCAAATTGTTGAACGTAGAACGTAGATAAGCTGACAAATAAATAGAAATTTTGTTAAATTTTTTTCTTTTAATCAACTTAGTAAACAACCTTAAGCAACACAATAGTATGATGCAGAATTTGCAACTGCTTTACAATGAGCTGGAAAACCAAACATTTTAAAGTGATTTTTTATTTCGTCTACTGTTTTTATATTTCTCCAAAAAACCAAATTTTTAACAAAATATTCTTTTAATTCTAAAAATTAGAAAAATTATAGACTCTTGTCTAGCTGACATAATTCTTAATTATATACAAAACAATTTATGTAAATATCTTTTATATAACAAAAACCACGCTATTTTAAAATTTAATATGTAATTTTGCAACATTACGTAATTGCACCTCATTTTAAAATATCCCGGTTTGCTTGGATAGACTTATCTCAAAACATAACTAAAATAACTTCAAAATTAGGATTTTTAATGAAAAAATACTATACATATTTGAAGAGAAAAATTCCTTATCTTTTACAAAACTGTAAAATATTTCGAAATGTTTAAAACAAATTGAATATAAATTTAAGATTTTTTTTAATTTAAAGGCTTTTGAATACAGGACCCTGATTTTGAATGAATGAATTTTGAATTTTTAAGTTTGTACATGTACATAAATATAAGTCCAGGAGCTATTATAGAGGCCACCAGAAAGCGCTTAACTTATCATATCTTTGTAAAAACTGCTTTTAGTGAGAAGTGGGGAAAATCTGTTAAATTTTTAAGCTGTTCTTCATTATAGGGATTCAATAAATGATCATAAAAAAATAACAGCTTGTTAAACTCAAAAACGGCTCTTTTTCAAAGGCGATTTTTTGTTAGAAGACTCTAGCTTTTATTTTAATCTCGTATTCTATATTCCGAAGGGACTCACAATGGACCGCTGTTTCGTCTC